>BQNB010131842.1:0-18721 GCA_026074375.1 Tanacetum coccineum | reverse complement strand
AAAAAAAGGCAAGGACTGATCCTACAATGTCTAGCGAATATGAGCGATATGTCAATTCGGATTTTGTCACACATCTTCATCCCAAAGAGTTTGCAAGTTTTAATGTCTTAGGTTTTTGGAAAGAAAAGAAAATAATGTTTCCCGTTCTATCTCGCATTGCCATGGATATAATAAGTGTACAAGCTTCTTCGGTAGCTTATGAATCCGCATTTTCAACAAGTGGAAGGGTGTTGTCAATCCGAAGAACAAGACTCACTCCGGCGTCTTTAGAGATGTGCATGTGTTTGAAGGATCACTTGGACGCTAAAGAGCGTAAACAAGACAAATGCCCTCTTGAAACACCCTTAGACTTTGAAGAAGGTGTCTTTGATGACGAGGTGCAACAAAATGAAGCCATTCCACTATCCGATGAAGAAATTGCACTAGATGCTAGCAGCGAAGGCACTATGTCTACGGGAGGACCATGATATGATTATATGCTGAGCAGCAAAGCCGAAGATGATTACTAATTTTCGATTAGTATGTTGTATTTTTATTTCGCTTGCATTATGTTGTTGATGTTGTATTTTAAATTTCCTTGCATTGTGTTGTATTTCCTTTCCAATGTATTTCGTTTCTGATGTATTAGGGTTTTTCTATTAAATAAAAGTTGAAGTTTATTCCGTTTATAGCGTACAAAACCACGAAAAACGAAAAAAAAACCGGTCAAAACCGGTTTGGGTGGTTAACCGGTCATGAACCGGTTCGACAAAAACCGCACCCCAAACCGGTTTCAAACCGGTTTCGGTTTCTTCCAAACCGGTTTCGACTGGTTCATTGACCGAAACAGGTTTTGAACTGTTTAACCAGTTTGCACACGTCTACCTGGGAAAGTAGGATGTTGAGAAATGAAGAAAGACGATGCTGAAGCTCAGGGAGTTTACCACCGTAATCAATCATTATAACTGATCTCATCCCACTGCATAATGCCAATATATATGTGTTGTTCACAAATAATAAAAAATAAATTATTTTCTGTAAAAAAAAGAAAAAAAATGAAATGAAGTAGTACCTACCTGTGTTAAGACGGCTATTATTATATTATGATAAACTCCCTGAGCTTATGTTATATAATAAGCTTATATTATATAAGTAGTACCTACCTGTGGGCTTATGTTATATAAGTGGTGTTCGATCAAATTTCTGTAGATGCTCTTCAGCCCTGATCATTAGGAGATCCTGCAGCTACTCCTTCGTCTCTTAGGCTGAAATAAGAAAGAACACCATTAGCTCTCCCCGGGTTTTGAATCCGAGACCAAGCTCCGGCGTGAGAGTAAGTGTATGCTTGGTATAGTTTTAAGTGGGAGAAACTAGAGAGAGAGTAAAGAGAAGTGTGTGTGTAAAACTTAACCTTTTCATGTGTGTGAATTGTTCTTTATATACTACCTGGACTTAGCTCCAAGACACAAGTATGGCGGAAGCTAAGTTGTCTTCCAGAGGCAGCACGTCAGTCGCTAGCATGTATCAGACTTTATCTTGTATGTTCGGGTTGTCTTCTAGGGTCAGCGTGTAAGTCGCTGGCATGTATCAGACTTTGTCCTCGGGGTCAAAGTTGTCTTCATGCTCTAAGTACTTATTGTGGATCAGACGTCTGTGATATTCATACATCGTACGTCAGTCGTCAGTGTACCAGCTCCGATGGAGACAGTGCTGCTCCTTGCCTCCCGAGGAGACTAGCTACTCCTGACTGGCTGGCTCTTGCCTCCTGAGGGGACTAGCTCCTCCTGACTGGCTGGTCCTTGCCTCCTGAGGGGACTAGCTACTCCTGCCTAGCTGGTCCTTGCCTTCTGAGGGGACTAGCTACTCCTGACTAGCTGGTCCTTGCCTCCTAAGGGGACTAGCTATTAACTTACCTCCGGAGGAGCTACTACTCCTTAGTTATTACCTCTGGACCTAAGGTGGCCTTCGTCAGCCCAGCTATTCCAGTGGACCATTCTAATATGGAGTAGTTTGCCTTAGGAATATTAGGAGTTAATAGTAATTGTCTCCCCCCTAAGCATCCGGAGGAGACCATACCTCATCATGTCCCCCCAATCTAGTATTAACGTATTGTTAAATAGTTGGTGCTAGACTTAAAAAAGAGGAGACTTGTCCAGTCGACCAAGCTACCCCGTCGTAGGATATGTCGAAATTTTTTTTGTTTACCGTACAAAATTAAAGCAAAGATTTTGTTATTTTGGTGCATTGCTATGGGATTTATCAGGCGTTGTCCGGACCAACTAGCCCGTATACCATGGGCTTCCTGGGCCCAACATGACCCAAGTCTCCTAAACCTTAGGTTTTTCCCCAAGGTACTATAAATACCATTCTTACTTCTCATTTTTACCTCTCTCACTTCTTTCAAAAAATTTCACCTACATTCATAAAGTTCTCTTCTTCTTTTTTTGTATTTCTTTCAGAGTCCTCATCCGGAGGTATGTTAGTTGTCTCGGTCGGAGGCTTGCTTCGTTCGGAGGCACGCTTGGGTATCAATCGGAGGTTGGTTTCATTTTCGTCCGGATGTACGTTTGGATCTCGATCGAAGGTTGGTTTGGTTACCATCCGGAGATACTTTGAGATCCCGATCGGAGGTTTGTTTGGGTTCAATTGGAGGTTGTTTGTTTTGAGCGGAGGGTATTCGTCTGGAGGGTGGGTGTGTCGGTCGGAGGGCGCTCGACCGGAAGTAAGGTTATCCCAATCGAAGTGTTTCATTCGGAGGTAATTAAGTACTCGTCTAGGATTTCGTCCGAAGTTGTCTCATCCGGAGTGACTTTGTTTGAGCTCGTCCGGAGGTGTTTGTTGGAAGCTCATCCGGAGGTGTTTGTTGGAACCTTGTCCGGAGTTGTTTGTTGGGTTTCGTCCGGAGGCGATTTCGTTCGTCCGAAGGTGGTTTTGCTCTAGGCTCGTTTGGAGTGGATTTTTGCTCTTTCGAAGTGGATTAGATTGGTCTCATCCGGAGTGATTTAAATTGTCCCGTCCGGAGTTGTTGTTGGGCTCGTCCGGAGGTGGTTTGATTTGAGCTAGTCCGGAGTTGAGTTGTTTGCTTGTCCGGAGTGATTTAAATTTTCCCGTCCAGAGTTGTTGTTGGGCTCGTCCGGAGGTGGTTTGATTTGAGCTAGTCCGGAGTTGAGTTGTTTGCTTGTCCGGAGTGATTTAAATTTTCCCGTCCAGAGTTGTTGTTGGGCTCGTCCGGAGGTGGTTTGATTTGAGCTAGTCCGGAGTTGAGTTGTTTGCTCGTCCATAGTTGGTTCGTTGAGCTCATCCAGAGGCTAAATTTAAGGGGGGTTCGGCCGATTTTTCCCAACAATCTTTGGAGGTATTACTTAGATTTTACCTTATTTTCCTTATGGCTAAAAAAGATATGCATATATATGTTTCCCAATTAAAGGATGCCGAGCTTAAGACTTTAATTGCCACTTATGATATCCCCTTAGATTTGAGACCTCGCTTGCCTGATTCCAACCTTAGGATGATTAATCTTCTCGCCGGAGATACAGCCATTGGCATATATTATAGGATCTTTGACTCTTCTGGTGTTAGGATTCCTTTTTCCTCTTTCCTCCTAGCGGTGTTAAAGTATTTTAAGATGCATATCTCCCAGCTAGTTCCTCTTGGCTTAAGCAAGGTGATCACATTTGAGGTTCTCTGTCGAAGTTTAAGTATAGAGCATACGGTTACTTTGTTTCGGGTATTTCAGACACTTTCTAAGCAGGGGGATTGGTTTTCTTTTGCGAAACGTGGGGGTTCTGCACCTGTGTGTATGGAAGTTACTAAGTCTGGGTTAAAACAGTAGAAGGAAAAAAATTTCTTGATAGATCGTAGGGCTATTCCATTTCACATGCCTTGGAGACATCCTGATTCATGCATCACAGATAAGGTTCCTACCAGTTTTAATCAGGATCACGTTGACCGATTAAAGGCTCACATTGTGAAGCTTTGTGATATCCCGGAGGGGGTGCTTGTTCGATCTGGGCTTAGTAGGGTTTGGCGTAACCTGATGTGTGATCCCGTGCTAAGACGTTCTAATAACACCGGTAGGAGGGATTTACTATTTTTTTACTAAGTGTTGCTGTATAGCTCTTCTTACCATACCTAACGAATTTTTTCACCTCCCTTTTTTTTACAGTTATGAGTATCCACGACTTTCTTTGCATGCCCTCCTTGGAGAAGGCCACAGTACGGGAGGAACCGCATGAGCTAGGCATTTCCATTTTGGGTAGAGTTGTTGATCGCACCACCCCGCCTGCTCCCATGGGTACTGCCATCCCTCATGCTTCCCCAGAGGAGATTGCCGTTACTCGACCTGATCCTAATGTAGTTGCAAAGGCTGACCACGCGGCCAAGCGAAAAACCTCTACTGGGCCGGAGATATCCACCAATACAACCAAGAGGACCAGATTGAGTCAGAGAGTGTCTGGGGAAGGCTCTAGTGGGTTAGTAGCTGGAGACGGAGTCGAGCAGACTGATGATGGTACCCTTGATGATGATGATCGGCGTGATGGGTCAGAGTCTGCCATGGAGGATGTTGAGAATCTCAACGATGTCGGCCAAGGTGAGCATATAAACGTTATCCCACTTCGGACTTTTGATCCGATCCTTGGACTAGATGTGACTTATCCTCCCATTCTTCTTTCAGATAAGGAAGTCGGAGCTCATGCTGAGCTGTCTGGGGGCGTGAGGAGGACTACCCGAGCTTTTTCTGACGCGTCTCATGGTAAGCTTGTCTCCTCATTTACTTTTGCTTCCAATTACACTAGGTCTTTGTCTTATATGCTCTCTTTTTTTATACAGGTGTTGGCGAGGATGTATCTTCTCCTGCTCAGGAGGCTATGGCAGCTCCTGGTACTCAGCCCCTGGATACTAATGCTGGTGCTGATGAGATTGCTAGTGATGGCAATGTTGATTCTTATCTTGATGCTCGAGTTAGCAATACTGCTGGAGATGTGCTTGAGAGGGATCTTCTTTCTTTTGTCCTGGGGCCTTATTACCTTCCTTATCATTATGATGAAAATGATGGATGTGAGTCTCCCCCTATACCAAGGATAATTGGGATGAGATTCATGGAGTAAATCTTGGTTTGCGGAAGAAATAGCTTTATAAGGATCCCAAGGTTTGTCGAACTGCTATTGACCGTTTCCCTACGCCAGCTGAGATTCATCGATTGCACGAGCTCTCCTCAGTTGAGTTGTCTGATCGTATGAGCGTGTTACAGTGTCAGTTGATTACTCATGGGCGCGCATTTCATGCTCGTTATGACCACTCCTTAAGGGAAGTTGAGCGTCTCGCGAAACGGTGTGCACAGCAGACACAAATCATTAAGAAACAAAGTGCTGACCTTAAGCAACACAAGGAGTCTACTGTTCATGCTAGTGAGGAGGTGTCTGGGTTAAAGGCTGAGCTGGGGGCCCTTAAGTCTAAGTGTGAGGCCACTGAACATAAGCTTAGCAGTTGGGACAAGAAACATAGGAAGTATAGGAGCGAGAGGGACATTCTTGCCAAGGAGAAGGCAAAGATTGAGGAAGAGCTTAAGTCACAGTTGGAGCATCGTGAGAGGCAAGCTGAGGAGATCCAAGGCAACATTACCTCCTTCTTTCAGTCAGATTTCACTCCACTTGTCCGAAGGTTCCTTAAGAGTAGTGAGTTTAACCGAGCGTTTGCGGGGGTGTTGAATACGGCGATTAGTGTTGGAGTCGAGCGTGGGCTGCGTATGGGTCGCACTGATGAGGAGTTCCGAGGGTTATCTCAGAGGGTTGCTGGTTTCATTCCCGATGCTAAGGAAAAGTTTGATAGAGTTATTGCTGCTTTTCCTGACACTACTTTCCCTTTCTTGGACAAGGTTTCTCAACATTCTCAGAGCTCTTTACAAGACATTGCTCGACTTGAGCCTGACAGGGTGACACCTTCTTCCCAGCCTTCCTCTGCTACTGCATCCTTGAGGACCAACACCCATGCGCGACACTCTTCTTCATCATCCGGGACTTTTAGTCATACTAGCACTCTAGAGCACTTGAAGAAAAAGAAGAAGTCTGTTGAAAGAGGGGGTCCTTCAGCTGTTTAGACTAGCCTTAGATTGCAGTTACTTTATTTTGTTTATGTAACTAGCCTTGTGTTTCGGGCTTTAAGTGCTTTGTAAGCAACTTTATCTTTTGGATGCGATTGTAACCTTATTAACTTTCTATTAGATTGCAGTTACTTTATTTTATCATATGTTGTAACACATTTCGTCACTTGTCAGACAGGTGCCTAGACTTATGTAGGCATGAGGTAACAACTTTTAGACTGTAGCCCATGCGCTGGGGTATGAGACAAATCCACCTTAGCAGTTCTGGGTTAGACTAGACATTATTGTATTTTGTAGTAGTTCTAACATATCCATATGCCTGTGATAATGTTTAAACTTAAACCAATATGCTTGCGTTACCCTTTCCTACCGGTGCGGCTTGCGCTCGTATGTATTTTGATGCAACATTCAAATTAATATTCTCGTGTTGCTTTCTCCCTTTAATGTAGCTATTCACCGGAGAGTATTTATTATGCGCGAAGAGGAGAAGTGTTTGTTCCCCTCCCTCTTGCTGCAGAGTCAATTAGCAGAGGTTGCTCAGCCTAAGCACCAATGGCATCAGTTTCACCATTGGGGACAAATTAGTAGGAGTCACCCTATTCACGCGGAGGTAGCGAGCCATCCGTCGTTGTATAGTCATGTTATGATAAGAAATTCAAACATATAGTCTTAAGAGAAAATATGGGAAAATTTTGTTTCATTCATATCATACTAGAAGAAACAATACATCAATAATATCTAAGGTCACCTCCGGAGCAAGTCTATACTTTGAAAATTGCTTCTCCAGTAGGGATACATAATAGAATTAAAGGTACCCTAGTGTTTTACATGTAGCACCTTCGGAGGTTACAAGCATGCCTGGTCCTAGGTATCTCTTCCCCTTCCATGTTACTTAGCTTATAAGCTCCGCTTTGGAATGCCTGGATAACTTTGTAAGGTCCTTCCCAGGTGGGTCCTAGCTTGCCTATGTTAGCAGCCCTTGACACTTCATTTCTTCTGAGTACAAACTCTCCCACCTTGAACTGCACATGTCGCACTTTTTTGTTGTAATACTTCTCGACCTGTTGCTTGTACCTGGCCTCCCTTATAGCTGCTATTTCTCTTCGTTCTTCCAGCAAGTTTAAGTTTAGACGAAGCTCCTGATCATTAGTTTTTTCATTCACGTTGGATGTTCTGTGTGTTGGCATGCTAATCTCTGCAGGGATGACAGCCTCGGTAACATAGGTTAAGCTGAAGGGTGTTTCACCATTGCTGGTCTTCTTCATTGTTCGATGTGCCCACAACACATTTGGCACCTCCTCAGCCCAAGCTGATCCTCCCTTCTCCAACCTGGTCTTAATTCCTCTCAAGAGGCTTTTATTCGCTCTTTCCACTGCTCCATTCCCCTGGGGGTGGTAAACTGAAGTAGAGATTAATTGAATCTTGAGCTTCTCCGCCCACTTTTTGAAAGGATCATTCACAAACTGAGTTCCGTTATCTGTGATGATGGTAGCTGGGATCCCAAACCTGCAGACAATATTATCATAAGTGAAGTTCACCACCTGTTTACCAGTAATGGTAGCTAGGGGTTTCGCCTCCATCCATTTGGTAAAGTAGTCGATTGCCACGATTAGATACTTCACTCTTCCTGGACCCTCCGGGAGGGGTCCCACTATGTCCATACCCCACTTCATAAATGGCCATGCAGATGTTACTGAGATCATGTCTGCCTTAGGGAGTCTGGGTACAGCTGCATGTGCTTGGCAATCATCACATGCTCTGATCAGCTCTCTAGCGTCTCTATGCATAGAGGGCCAGAAATATCCCAGGTTCATGGCCTTAGCCACTACCTGTCTAGGCCCGTCATGCATCCCGCATGAGCCCATGTGCACCTCTCTAATAACGTAATTGGCCTGCAGAGGACCTACACACCTCATCAGTGGAACCAGGTAAGACTTCCTATACAAGACTCCATCTTCTATCGTATAGTTTCCAATTTTTTCCATTAGAGTTCTAGCATCGACAGGGTCTTCTGGTAACTTTCCCTCCTCTAGGTAGTTTCGGATCGGGGTCATCCAAGTCGGGCCTTCCTCTTCAACCACCATGTTAACCTCTTGTGCTTCGACGGAGCGCTCATTCAACACCTCTACTAGTACTTCTTTGGACAAGTGGTCGAACTGAACCGCCGCCAACTTGCTAAGGGCATCGGCCTTCCTGTTCTCTGCTCTAGGGATATGAGTTATTCGAAACCTGTTGAATGCACCAGCTAGCTCCAAGACCTTTTCCCGGTATTTTATCATCCTTGCCCCCTTAGCCTCGTATGACCCTTCCACCTGACTAGCCACTAGCTTGGAGTCTACGAAGGCATGGATGTCCCTCACCTGCATCTCCTTGGCTATCCGCAGCCCAGCCAGTAGGGCTTCATACTCAGCCTCGTTGTTGGAGTTAGAAAAGTTCAAACGAAGCGCGTAAGAGTATTCCACATCGTCTGGAGCTATCAGGATGAGGCCAGCTCCAAATCCTTCATTATTTGAAGCTCCATCGGTATATAATCTCCACGCCTTCGGGCCAGGAGTGAGATCTCCCCTTGCATTTGAAGGTTCTGAGATGTCTTCCACTATTGGGTTGTTAGGCACCTCTGCTGTAGCACTTATCTCTGTTGGAGTGTCTGCTAGAAAGTATGCTAAGACCTGGCCCTTTATTGCTACCTTTGGCACGTACGTTATGCCATAAGCCCCTAATTTAATAGCCCACTTTGCTAACCTTCCTGACGCTCCCGAATTGTTCAGCACTTGTCCGATCAGGCTGTTAGTTATGACCTTGATCGGGTGAGCTTGGAAATACCTCCTTAACCGCCTAGACGCGTGGACTAGGGCCAGAGCTAGCTTCTCTATTGGAGCATAATTTGTTTTCGCCCCTTGCAAAGATCGACTGACATAGTGTATAGGCATTTGCCTCCCGTTCCTTTTCGTGAGGAGCACCGCACTAACTACTTTATTTGCTGCAGCCAAGTACATCATCAGGGTCTCGCCCTTCTTGGGGGTGTGAGGGTTGGCAACTCAGATACCAACTTCTTCATCTCCAAGAACGCTGCTTCAGCGGCCTCTGTCCATCTGAAGTCCTTCTTGCTAGTACATTTTTTCAATGTGTCTAAAAAAGGTAAGGATCGTTCGGCCGACTTAGACAAAAAACGATTTAGGGCTGCTAGTTTCCCACTTAGAGACTGCATCTGCTTGAGGGTCTTGGGTGACGGCATGTCCATAACAGCTTTTGCTTTTTCAGGGTTAGCCCTTATGCCCTCCGAAGTAACTACATAGCCCAAGAATTTTCCTTCCTCCATAGCGAATGAACATTTCTTCGGGTTGAGTTTCATGTTTATCCTTCGGAGAGTGGAAAAAGTTTGTTCTATATCTTTTATGATGTCTTGTTCAGTCTTACTCTTAATCACCATATCGTCCACATACACTTCCAGGTTTACACCTATCTGCTCCTTGAAGGCAGAGTCCACCAGTCTCTGGTATGTCGCCCCTGCATTCTTGAGGCCAAAAGGCATCTTCGTGTAACAGAAGACTCCCTCTTCCATATGAAAAGCCGTCTTCTCCTCGTCCTTCTTCGTTATTTGTATTTGGTGGTATCCTTTATAAGCATCCAAGAAACACTTATATTGGAATCTCATCAGCGACTCAATCTTCCAATCGATCTCTAGCAAAGGGTATAGATCCTTTGGACATGCCTTATTCAGATATTTAAAGTCGATGCACATTCTCCAACTCCCATCGACCTTCTTGACCAGTACCGGATTAGCAACCCACGTGGGGTATCGCACCCGTCTTATGATACCGGCCTTGAGCTACTCATTAACTTCATCAGTCACCACCTTCCTCCTGTCTGGGGCGAGACTCCTCTTCTTTTGTGCCTTTGGTTCAATGTGGGGGTAGGTGTCTAGGTTATGCTCCGTTATAGCCCTAGGGATACCCGTTATGTCTGCTGGAGTCCATGTAAAGATGTCCACATTCTTTCAGAGGGTATGTATTAGTGCATGTCTGCACTCAGCGGACAGACCTCCTCCGATGGTGACGAGCTGTTCTGGGTAGTTATCATTTATCACTATCTTTTCCTCGACACTAGACTTGGGTAGTCTTCTTTCCTTGTCAAGTTGTCGCCTTCCTTCCGTACCATCCAATTGCATTGGTTCCTTTCCTGGTCTCCGGGGGCGGGTCTCCACCAGAGCCAACGAAAGTCTAGGGTTAGCCACTTCCGAGCTTGTCTGCATCGGAGTAGGATTTGTTACCCGCGCATGTCGACTTAGGTCTTGAGCTTCCTCGATCTGTCTACATTCTCTTAGAGTCTCTCTGGTGGTGGATATATTGCCTATCCCGTTTGAAGTTGGGAACTTCATCATTGAGTGAATAGTGGAGGCTACAGCTCCTAAGCTCCTCATCCCCGTCCTACCTAGTAGAGCATTATACGGGGACAGACTCTTGACCACCGCAAACTCCATTATGACCGTTTGGGTTTTCCCGCATTCCCCCATAGTGACTTCTAAATCAATAACCCCCGTGGGGTAACTGACTTCTCTTGAGAATCCCACCAGTGGTATTCGAGATTCTCTCAGCCTCGATCTCGTCCGGTAGCTGAGACTTCTGAAGCAATGCTCGTACATAACCTCTGAAGAGCTACCACCGTCAACATGTATCGTTCTGACCCTGAAGCCTTCAATCATGGCCTCCACTACTATGGGGCAATTCATCAATTGATATCGAGGCACTGACGGGAATGTTATCGCATTATCCATCCAGTGCTTCACCCTCTCGTATGGCCTCTTCCGGTACCCTTGAGATCTCACCATGTTGATAACCTTTTCTTTTCCTTTGGCTGAGCCCTTGCCCTTCTGACCGCCTTGCCTGATATCCTTCACCAAATGAGCCAATCTTCCTAAGGTCACTGCCTCTTCAATCTGTTTCTTAAGGTGATAGCAGTCATTCGTGTTATGACCCCGGTCTTGATGGTAGTCACAGAACTTGCTCATATTTTGCTTCTCCAGAGTTCCCACCATCGAAGGTGGTGGAGGGAAGTTCACATTATCCATAACGAGGATCTCTTTCAGAGTTTTCATCAGAGGTGTGAAGCCTTATCTTCTAGCGTAGGGAGCATAGGTCCCCGTGTTTCTTCCTTCCCCCTTCTATGACTTCTGTTTTTAGACCCATTTTGGTGTTTCGACCAGCTGGCCTTGCCAGCACTCTTTTCCCACCGAGGAGATCTGATGGCTTCAGTTGTGTCTGCAGCCGCCTCTCCTCTAATGAAGGCCTGGACTCTCTCCCACATCTCGTCAACCGTTTTTAGGATTTTATCATTGAGCTTTTTGGACAGCTCTAGGTGACCATGCCCATGCATGAACGCTGATATCCTTAGTACCGGAGGCACCCCTTTGATATGTGCACTCTCTGCCTTGAAACGGTCCATGAATGCTTGTAACCCTTCATTTGGCTTTCGCTTGATGCCGTGTATCTCCGTTGGATCTTTGTCGTACCTTTTTTGCTGCGAGAATTCTTCTAAGAACTTGTTACTCAGCTCTTCAAACCCATCTACACTCTTTGGGTCTAGGCTATCAAACCAGTTCCTCGCCGAGCCACTCAGGGTCTGACGGAACATTTTACACCATACTGGCATAGGCCACTCTTCTTGCTCAGCTACAACAGAGAAGATGCTTAGGTGATCTTCCGGATCTTTGTTTCCTTCATACACCCGGACGTTTGGTGGTAGTTTAGCCCACCGATGGTATCTGAAGTGTGTGATCCTAGAGGTGAAAGGTATTGGATTGGGCCGTCTATAGGGCATGCTCAAGTCCTCTGAACCACTGTCAGACACGATGTCATACCCCGAATCTGAACTTAACTTCCTTCGAGAGGCCCTCACTGATTGAGGCTTAGACTTAACACTTTTGGACTTTGATCTGCTTCGTGCCTCTGATCTTTCTGACCGGTGAGACTTAGAGGTCCCTTTCTTCTTTGAGACATTCTTTCGATGCTTCCGAGCAGTCCGAGGTCTCCCTCGACTCCTTGACCTGGAGGACCCATCAGAAGAGTATCCTCCTACTTCTTCTGCTGAGGGACTCATTTGAGAGTTCTCTGACCCCGCTTCACCCGACTCTTCGTTAAAGAGCTTGCGAGGGGTTACTTTCTCTTGACCTCGGTTGTCAAGCTCTTTGATCATGGTTCTCAGTACATCAATGTTTTCCTTCACAAAAGCTGGAGAGAGGCCTCCTTGAGCTTGTCCGACGGGAGCAGAGGTTCTTCCTGGGGGAGTCCTCCCAGTCCCAAGTGTCCCGGTGTTCAAGTTTTCACCTTCCTCCAGTTGAGGACCCATCGTACAACCATCCATTACTTAGAAATTGGTAGATTGGTATTTCGAGTCCCACGGATGGCGCCAATGTTCGAGCAAATTTCTGTAGATGCTCTTTAGCCCTGATCCTTAGGAGATCCTGCAACTACTCCTTCGTCTCTTAGGCTGAAATAAGAAAGAACACCGTTAGCTCGCCCCGGGTTTTGAATCTGAGACCAAGCTCCGGCGTGAGAGTAAGTGTATGCTTGGTATAGTTTTAAGTGGGAGAAACTAGAGAGAGCGTAAAGAGAAGTGTGTGTGTAAAACTTAACCTTTTCATGTGTGTGAATAGTTCTTTATATACTACCTGGACTTAGCTCCAAGACACAAGTATGGCGGAAGCTAAGTTGTCTTCCAGAGGCAGCACGTCAGTCGCTAGCATGTATCAGACTTTATCTTGTATGTTCGGGTTGTCTTCTAGGGTCAGCGTGTAAGTCGCTGGCATGTATCAGACTTTGTCCTCGGGGTCAAAGTTGTCTTCATGCTCTAAGTACTTATTGTAGACCAGACGTCTGTGATATTCATACATCGTACGTCAATCGTCAGTGTACCAGCTCCGATGGAGACAGTGCTGCTCCTTGCTTCCTGAGGAGACTAGCTACTTCTAACTGGCTGGCCCTTGCCTCCTGAGGGGACTAGCTCCTCCTGACTGGCTGGTCCTTGCCTCCTGAGGGGACTAGCTACTCCTGACTAGTTGGTCCTTGCCTCCTGAGGGGACTAGCTACTCCTGACTAGCTGGTCCTTGCCTCCTAAGGGGACTAGCTATTAACTTACCTCCAAAGGAGCTACTACTCCTTAGTTATTACCTCTGGACCTAAGGTGGCTTTCGTCAGCCCAGCTATTCCAGTGGACCATTCTAATATGGAGTAGTTTGCCTTAGGAATATTAGAAGTTAATAGTGATTGTCTCCCCCTAAGCATCCGGAGAAGACCATACCTCATCAAACGGAAATCAAATAAGCTCGTAAGCCCACATATAAGCCGAAACAAACACCTTCTAAAATTTCATATAAATTTATATATTAAATAAAGCATTTGATTTATGAATATATTTTTAAAAAGTGACACTTTTAATAAAAAAAAATATTTTATATTTTTACGTTGAAATACATACTCCATAAAGAGAAACAAACAAAATTACAAACAGATGCATAAATTAAAAATTTACAAATACAAGAGATACGAATGACTTAATTAATTATCATCGTTAAATTTTTGCCATATATGTTAAATCAAGTCATCTTTTATAGATGAATGAGCTTATCTGTTGTGTAATTTTTCTTTGATTGTTGGTCACCACTAACATGACACCAGCGCTATATCTTCTTAGTATTTGAGAATCTCCAAACAAATTTCTAAAACCACGCTGTGAAGTTATACGATTTGGCATACTAGGCATTTTATTTAGATTCAGAGAAAACTAAGAGTTTTCTTCGGATTGAGAGTTTATAAGAGTTTAGAAATAATTTAGATAGTTAAGATCCATAAAAGATAAACTACATATAAAACTAGAAATCAAGATTTGAGAATGTGTAGGTAATTGTGTCACTGTTTGACTTGTTTTATAGAGAATTGAAAACGAAAATGAATAACATAATTATTATTTAAAAAAAAATAAAAGATAATATATATTAATAATTACCTTATTTATAACATACAAAATCCATCATAAATAAATGAGATTATGAATAACCAATAATATGGTGACATGTGATAAGGTTAGTTGTATGAATTGAGAGTCGTTGAATGAAGTGGTCATAGGAGACGAGTATTAACATTTGTACGTATTTCAATTTAATATGTCATATTAATGATTTGTACCTCCAAACACATTAGATCACAATTTCACTTTTGGCCCAATACCATTTCTATAAACAAACAAAAGGTTTCGGTAATAACCGAATAAATCAAAACCGAAATCGAACTGAACCGAAAAATATCGAGCGGGACTTATAACCAAACGGATTTGCTAAAACCGAACCGAACTAAAAATTTGGTTTTCGATTTGAATGTTGTTTTGGCAATCTGAAACGAAAACCGAATTTATTTATATATATTTATATCTATAAAAAGACCATTAAAATTTTATTATAATATAAAAAAACAATGTTTATGCTTGAAATGAAATTTGTTTGCTAAAAAGTCTATATATTTAAATTAAAAAAAAATATAAATGTTGTAATTCATTTTATTCGGTTCAATCAGAAAACCGAATTGAATTTAAATTCGATTTTCAATTCGGTTCGATTTTACTAAAAAAGAAAATTTAACCGAACTAACTGAACCGATCAACCCCATAACCAAACCGAACATACATCTCTAAAATACCATAAAAATCCGAAATATTGTATTTTTTTCTTTTTCGACTTTAATGCTAACTAGTTCGGAAATGCCAACAAGTTAATCAAATTTAAAATGTTTATCAATAATATATGCCAAAAGTTGACTCAAAACATAGTCATCGCGAGAACAATTTTTTTTATGAACACTAGCAGGGTACTCGCGCGTTGTGGCGGCGGGTACCCTGTGATTAATCGGAGAAAAACAAAAGAAAAATAACCCCGATCAGGCCAGGTTCACCCATTTTTATAGGTTCTAACTGGTTTTCTCCGATTCGTTATATATACTTTTTTGAATTATTGTTTAATAATTAACTGAAAGTGTTTGAATCAGAAATAAGAATATATCATATAACGTGGCTATGTGGGATGAGTATTTTATCAAAGTTTATTGGACTAAAGTTAATTATCATACAATAAGGCAACTAAAAAAAAATACTCATCCCACATAGCCACGTTATATGATATATTCTTATTTCTGATTCTTCCTCGTGATTAGGGGTGAGCAGAAAAACCGAAAAAGCCGAAACCCGAAACCGAGTCGAACTAATAACCGAACCGAACTAATAACCGAACCGAATTCGTCAAAACCGAACCGAACCGAACTACTAATTCAATTCTCGGGTTGGATAGTCTGGCACTCCAAAACCGAAAAACGAATTCATATAAATATATATATATATATATATATATATATATATATATATATATATATATATATATATAATATATATAAAAATAGTATATAATATATATTTTTATTTATATATTTATATAAAAAAATATTGGATGGGTTCCGAATTCGCTGATGAATTTGAGATGATGAATGGAATCTAAGAAGAGGTCTAGAAGGAAGACACTGCAAATAGCCTGTACGTTCAACTTTGATGATGCGACGATGTGGAAAAAGATCCAGAGAACTGAAACTTGATGATCCTTTAGAACAAAACGATGAATCCATCGGAAGATCCTATTGGCAATCTACTCTATCCTCAAACAAAAATAAAGACAATGATGCTAACATACCAGTTCTGAAACATAGTATCAATTCGTATCAACTTCCCACAGGTTTTACTCCTAATGGGGTTCCATGCCAAGAAGATATTGAGAGAAGCGTTAATGATGTTACATCGCCTCGTATCGTTGAGAAAGTAACAAAATGAACAGAAAGGATCAATAATTACAACGTTCTAAGATGAAATGTCGGCTCATTGTGTTTTTTGGTATCTTTAAAAACCAGAGGGGGGGGCACCGCAATCATGGGGTCTATCCTTTGGGTTCTGGAGGAACTTGTGAAGGTGGACAAGCACTGAGATATATATATGAAAAGGTTGTGTAAATAAATATAAGTGAGATCATTGAATCTCATGATTGACGGGGGTTATCTATTGTAATTGTCCTTTCTTTGAACATTCAAGGCCTAGCCCAAAAGTCCAAAAAAGATTTGGGTGTTAAGGAGTTGTGTTTAAAAAAAATAAAGTGAATTTTTTGGCTTCTTCAGGAAACAAAATGGAGAATATGAACCTGTGGTTTGTCCAAGGCTTGTTGGGAAATTAATACTTTTGTGATTAAGCTCATAGTGATTCCTGTGGGGAATTCTTTGCATTTGGGATCCTAATTCTTTCCAAAAAGATAATGTTACTGTTTCGGATTTTTTCATTATAATTCGGGGTACTTGGTTGAAATCTGGTGTTAAGATCTTGATGGTGGCGGTTTATGCTCCTCACGACTTGAGAGACAAAAAGATTTTATGGGATTATTTGGAGTATATTATTAATAGATGGGACGGTGAGGTGCTAATTATGGGCGATTTCAATGAAGTGAGACGGAAAACTGAAAGATTTGGATCGGTTTTTAATGTTCAAGGTGCTGATATGTTCAACACGTTTATTGCAAATGCGGGCCTTGAGGAGATCCCGCTAGGAGGTAGTTCGTTTACATGGTGCCACAAATCCGCTACTAAGATGAGTAAACTTGACAGGTTTCTTATTTCTGAAAATTTATTTAATTCATATCCGGATATATGTGCTACTTCTTTGGATAGATTCTTATCGGATCATCGCCCGATTCTTCTTCGTGAATCCAATCATGACTACGGCCCGATCCTGTTTAGGTATTTCAACCATTGGACGGAATTGGATGGTTTTAATAAGTTTGTCATTGACACGTGGAATTCTGCCCCTGTTGAAACTAATGCTATGAGGAACGTGATGCAAAAGTTTAAATTTCTTAAAGGTAAAATTCGTGAGTGGCTTAAAATCTATAAAAGCAAGAATGGAGGTTCTGGTATTCTTAAAGAAGAGCTTAACAGAATAGATGCGGATATTGATAAGGGCCTAGCTTCTGATATCATTATTAATAGAAGAATGGAGGTTATTAAATCCATTCAATACCTTGATAAAATTCATGTAATGGATTTGGCTCAAAAGGCTAAGGTTAAATGGGCGATTGAGAAGGATGAGAACTCTCGATACTTTCATGGGGTCTTGAATAAAAAAAAGTCAATCTAATATTCGAGGTATTATGGTTGATGGTAAGTGGCAAGATAATCCGAAAGTTGTTAAATATGAATTTTTTCTTCATTTTCGGAAAAGATTTGAAAAACCTTCTGCTAATCGAATTCTTATTGATATGAATTTTCCTAAGACTATTTCTATCGATCAACAAACTGAATTAGAAGGTGCGGTGTCTAAAGAGGAAGTAAAGAAGGCGGTGTGGGATTGTGGTTCCGACAAATCTCCTGGACCGGATGGATTTTCGTTTGGCTTTTATAGAAAATTTTGGACATGTATTGAAAATGATGTGTTTGCGGCGGTTAATTATTTCTTTACCTTCGGTGACATTCCCAAGGGATGTAATGCTTGTTTCATAGCCTTAATCCCGAAAGTTCATGACGCTAATTTGGTTAAAGACTTTAGACCAATTAGTCTTATTGGAAGCATTTACAAAATCATAGCTAAGATCTTGGCCAATCGTCTTGTGGGAGTTTTGGGTGATATTGTTAATGAAGTTCAATCCGCTTTTATTTCAGATAGACAAATCTTAGACGGGCCATTCATTCTTAATGAGGTCATTCAATGGTGTAAGTCCAAGAAAAAGCAATCCTTAATCTTCAAGGTTGATTTCGAAAAGGCTTATGATTCGGTTCGTTGGGATTTCTTGGATGATGTTCTAAAAAAGTTCGGTTTTGGCAATAAGTGGCGCGATTGGATTCAAAAGTGTTTAAGATCTTCGAGGGGTTCCATCATCATAAACGGGAGTCCTACGGAAGAATTTCAATTCTTCAAAGGGCTTAAGCAAGGTGACCCTTTATCTCCGTTCCTTTTTATTTTAATTATGGAGAGCCTACATTTATCATTTCAAAGTGTTGTGGACGTCGGTTTATTTAAAGGAATTCATCTAAGTCCTTTGGTGAATCTTTCTCATATGTTCTATGCGGACGATGCGGTGTTTGTGGGTCAATGGTGTGATGATAATATTAATACTCTTGTTCATGTTTTGGAATGCTTCTTTCGAGCTTCGGGATTACGTATCAATATGTCTAAAAGCAAGATTATGGGGGTTAATGTTGGAGATGATAAGATCAAAGTAGCGGCTTCAAAACTCGGTTGTCTAATTCTTAATACGCCGTTTACTTACTTAGGTACAAAAGTGGGAGGCAACATGTCCCGTGTACAAGCTTGGACGGAAATTATTGATAAGGTGAAATCTCGCTTATCCAATTGGAAATTAAAGTCCCTTTCAATTGGAGGTAGGCTTACTTTACTTAAATCGGTCTTAGGTTCGATACCGATATTTCACATGTCTATCTTTAAAGTCCCTTTAACGGTGCTTCGTTCGCTTGAATCTATCCGATGCCAGTTTTTTAATGGACATGAGCTCAAAAGTAACAAATCTTCTTGGGTTAAATGGAACAGTGTGTTGGCGGCCAAAGAAAAAGGTGG
>BQNB010131841.1:0-18722 GCA_026074375.1 Tanacetum coccineum | reverse complement strand
ATCGAAGATGTTTCCGCGGGTATTTTTTTTATCTGAATAAATCAGAACTTTTGTAATATTTTTTTCCTCCTACTTTGTGCATACAAATTTAAAAAAAAAACAATTAAAAAAAAAAACCAAAATCGGGCTGACTCAAAATGGGAGCCCGTTACTGTAGCAAAGTGACCCACTGTCAAAACGACAGTGGATTTGTCACTCATTGTGTATATTTATAATGCAATCAATTAATCGATAATCTTTCTTAAAAGATTATTTATTTTCTATTTTATTATTAACAAGTAAAACCGCATATAAAATAAGCAGTCTTTCACTACAACAAAAAGTGACAATCTTCACGCTTATTTTGCCACGGTTTAAGAAGCGTGAACAAAAAATTTCACGATCATAGGCGTGTACAAAATAATCACACTTATATGTGTGTACATAAATATTAGTTCACATTAAATAGCGTGGACAATATTTTTTATATTAAAAAAAAAGAAAAACCAAAAGTTCACGCAAAAAGCGTGGACAATATTTTCCATCATTTATATCCGAAAGGTATCAGCTCACAAATCAAAATATCCAAACACTTTTTCCCCAAATCATTATAAATATCCAAACACTTTTTCCCACAATTCAAAAACTATAATCAAATCGATTAAATCATATCCAATTGATTAAATCACAAACACTTTATAACCAAATCGATTAAATCACAAACACTTTATAAGCAAATCGGAGTGAGGGTGGTTTGTTACGGCGCGTGACGTCGGGTGGTGAACGAAATGGGTGAGCTTTGTTACGGAGCATGAGTCCAATTCTATTCGAAGATCTGGTGGTGACGTCGGGTGGAAGATCAAGTGGTGGTTTGCAGTCTAATTCAACAGTTGCGCATCGAAGGTAATGTTTATGATGTTTAGATTAGTTATGTGATGTACTTGATTGAATGTTTATAGCTAATTGATGAAAAGTAGTATCGATTTGATCTCGATGATGTAAAATAAGTTTTTAGATTTGCTTAGGTGAATGGTGATATGATCAGTGGAATGTTAGATATAATGAAATCGTTATCTATTACGGAAAATGTTAGGTTATGTTTGTAGATAATTTTTTCGTATCGGTTTAGTTGTCAAAATGTGAATCGATTGTCTGATAGCTTATTGTGTTAAATATTCACATTGAGTAGTTATGATTAATTTAGCTATATGGGATGTGAATGAATAGAATTTGCATTGAAAATGTTAGTTTTTTTCTGTTACTAGTTTTCTGAAAATCTTTGTGTTTCTATAACACTTGCATTGCATATGGTTTAGATTAGTTGAGCTTTAGTTACGGTGATATACTTGATTGAATGTTTATAGCTAATTGTGTGCGCAAGTTGTTAAGTATCGATCTGATCTCGATGATGTAAAACACGTTTTTAGATATTTTTAGTTTGCTTATAATTATCAGACTTAGGGTGAATGTTGATATTTCAGTTTTAATGATTTTAGGCATTGTATCAGAAATTGGGTGAGTATAAGCGATGGATAAAAGTTGGACTAATGCTCCGATTACAAGCAAAACTTTTAGAGATGGGGCTAAAATATTTATTAGTTTTGCTCGTGTTAGAAGTATCAGAGGATTAATCAAATGTCCATGTAATAAATGTTGTCTCAGTAAATGGTTAGACGTAAAAAGCGCTCATGGTGACATATTACGTCACGGTTTTTTATCAAGGTATACAGAATGGACTGTCCATGGAGACATACTATATCTTTACCACCATCTCAATCTACTAATGTTAATGTGGAGGAAACATTTTTGGGTCAAGAAGACATAAGAGATTTGGTTCGTGATGCCTTAGGTATAAATTCTTTGCCTTCGGATAACACACAATTAGGAGACACAGCGATTGAAGGAGATACCGAAGAATCTATGAAAATGGTGATCATGGTGACAAGGGTGTTTCATATCAGAGGTTTTTAGAAGAATGTGACAAATAATTGTACACCGGTTGCAAGTACTCAAATTTGTCCTTTATTTACATTTATATCACATTAAATGTATTGGTGGAATATCTAACAAGACTTTTAGTATGATACTAGAACTTTTGAGGGATGCATTTCCACATCTTACGGCGTTACCATTATCTGCCTACGAAGCCAAAAGTTTACCAAAGATTTAGGTCTAGGTTACGAAAAAATCCGTGCGTGCCCTAACGATTGTATGCTTTATTGGGATGATAGGGCGGGTCAACAATCATGCCACATTTGCAAAGCTTCGGGATATAAGAGCGATGAAGTGGGTGGAAGTTCAAAATCACGCAAATCAAATAAGCCGACAAAAGTTTTACATTATTTTCCCTTAATTCCGAGACTTAAAAGGTTGTACAAGTGCGAGAAAACAGCAAAGGACATGAGGTGGCATGATACGGGTAGAACAAAAGATGGAAAACTGCGGCACCTTGCAGATGGTCTTGCTTGGAGCACGTTTAATGATCGATATTCACAGTTTGCCTCAGATCCTCAGAGTGTGAGGCTTGGCCTTGCTAGTGATGGTTTTAATCCATTTGGTATGCATGAAACGACAATCATTCATTCTTTCATCAATTATTCCCGTGGAAAAACCTCCTGGCAATGATATTGACGTATATCTAAAACCTTTAATAAAAGAGCTCCAATTATTATGGAAGGGTGTTGATGCTTATGATGCTTTTTCTAAGCAACATTTCAAGCTAAAGGTTTCCCTTATGTGGACTATCAACGATTTCCCAGCATATGCAAATTTATCAGGCTGGAGCACCAAGGGTCGCGTGGCATGTCCAGTTTGTGCGAACTCCACCCACTCAAGGTGGTTAAAGCATGGCAAAAAAAATTGCTACATAGGACATCGAAGATGGTTAGAGCCGAATCATAGTTGTCGATTTCAAAAGGAACGATTTGATGGTACAATAGAGAATAGAGGTCCGCCAACTCCATTAACAGGATCAAATGTTTTAAAACAGTTAAGTGGTATAAGATTTAAATATGGGAAGTCTAAGAAAAGGACGAGGGAGGAGGATGTTGGTTTAACAAGTACTCACGCAAAAGAGGCAACACATGACAACGAGGGTGCATTTGAGTGTACAAATACTATCATTAAAGAAGATATTGACGGTGAGAACCTGTTGTGGAAAAAGAAAAGTATATTCTTTGATTTAGAGTATTAGGAACACAATTTACTAAGACATAACTTAGATGTGATGCATATTGAAAAGAACGTGTCTGATAATATTATGGGGACCTTATTAGGTTTGGATGGAAAAACTAAAGAAAACACCCGTAAGGATCTCAAGGAAATGGGAATTAGGCATGACTTTCACCTTATAAATCGCCCTAATGGAAAGCCGTACTTACCACCAGCATGTTATACGATGTCTCCTATAGAGAAGTCCAACTTCTTACAATTGTTAAAAGATCTTAAAGTTCCCGATGGGTATTCATCAAATATTTTGAGGGGTGTAAGCGTGAAAGATCATAAAATTTCTAATCTTAAAAGTCATGATGGGCACATCTTAATGCAAGATGTTTTACCCATTGCTTTACGGGCATCTGTGATTTCAAGAACACAATCTCGTTTAGTCAAAGCAGTGTCTGATTATTTCTTCTTTTTTAAAGGGTTGTGCGCAAAAGTTCTTGATCCTAGCGAATTAGACAAAATGGAGTATGAACTTGTGCGGAGATTGTGCGAGTTGGAGCAGATATTCCCTCCTAGTTTTTTCACAGTCATGGTCTACTTGACTATCCATCTGATATATGAGGCAAAGCTTGGTGGACCCGTTCATTACAGATGGATGTATCCAGTTGAACGGTACTTGATGCAATTGAAGTCATATGTTCGTAATAAGGCTCAACCTGAGGGATCAATTGCAGAAGGATATATCAAGGAAAAGTGTCTTAACTTCTGTTCAAGATATTTTGAAGGTGTTGAGACTCCCTTTAACCACCCTCTTAGAAATGATGAGAATGTTGTTGGAAAAGAACTGTACATGTTTAATTTGAGTGGTCGTAAGTTGGGTAAGGTTGAGATTCTTGACCTGGATGGCAAGTCTTTAGCTCAAGCACATCGCTATGTGTTACTAAACCATAGTAAAATTCAACCTTTCCGCGAGTAAGTATTTCGTTTAACATATACTTATTATATATCGTAAGAAATAATGCTTTGATAAAGTCTAAGATTATCATATGTTTCTTGTAGTGTATTTTTGACCGAAAAACAAGCTCTTAAGATCAGACCCATAGACTCAAAAACTATAGAGAAATTGATGGTTGATGAATTTCCTGATAGGATACTGAAGTATGCAGTTTGAAGTTGTCAATGGTAATGTTTGTATACATGTAGTTGTAATATTTATATCTCTATAATATTTAAAAGGTAAAGCCCGGTAAATATGCTTAAAAATGCTAATTTGTTATATCAGAATGTGGTTTTAAAAGAAGCAGTAGCATATAAGTAGTTCATTTGATTCGGTTTTAGTTATATGTGGCATATATGTGGTTTTAGTTATGACAAGTACATAAATTAATTTATGATTTGGTTCATTTGATGCTAACTATATTGCATTTAATACAGTTTCCAAGATGTTCAAATCGAAGACAACGATGCAGAAACATAAAAGAAAACAGAGTGAAATGAATCCACCAACATCACACAATTTTCAGACACAATCAAAATAATTTTCCACGGATATGCAAACCACTCGTCAAGCGATTAACAACACCAATCACCCATCATCAGCCTTAAAAGCATCTTTTGGACCTTCTTTTCCTTATAATATGCCCCAAAACTCCTCATCTTCACATATGCAAACCACTCGTCAAGAAATTAACAACACCAATCACTTATCATCATCGTTTCAACCAGCTATTCAACCTTCTTTCCCTTATAATATGCCCGAAAACTCCTCGCCAACCTCATCTTCACATATGAAAACCACTCGTCAAGCGATTAACAACACCAATCACTTATCATCCTCGTTTCAACCAGCTATTCGACCTTCCTTTCTTTATGATATGCGCCAAAACTCTTCGTCCTCCTCATTTTCTCTTCAAGCATCTGTTAGACCAAATGTGCACCATAACTCATTTTCTTCCTCATCCTCTTCTTATTCATAGTCATTACAATCCCAACCTACTGTACACGAGCCAGCTTTGCACCAATCTTCATCCTCAAATTCTCTTCTAAATCAGGATCAAGATCTATTGTCGAAGGTTGAGATCAATCTAGCTGATCAGTATGAACAGAATCTATTGTCGGAGGTTGAGATAATAGGTAACTAAAATCAATTTTTCAATATAAATTAGCCATGTGTTTGTATATTATATTCTAACATATATGATAATCTTATAGATGGGAATGGAAACATTCTTAGGACACAAAAAATGACCGCAAAGCAAGTGTATAAGCTCAAAGGGGGTGAAAAGGTGTTGGTGCATGTTAATAAGGATTATCAGCTAATCAAAAATGCCGGTGGCTTGTGTTCAAGATTCATGACCTTAATTCTCAAACAACCCAACCTATGCCCCCCGGATGCCAAGGACCGGAAGGAATGTAAAGATAGTTGTGCTGCTATGCATATAGCAGAACTTCGGGTAATACATTTAGCGAAAGAAATGATTTTTTTGTTCATTGCACAATTACTTTTTATTATTATCCATTTAATGTCCTTTATTGACAACTTTGGCAGCGGAGATTCTGCATACCTCAAGGGGAAAGTGTAGACAAGGTTCTTTCTACTATGTTTAGTGTGAAGCGTAGGACCGTAAAGTATAGGTTAAAACAGGGGTTGTATCAGCAAGCTGCGAATAAGATGAATGAAGCTAATGGCATCAATGGGCTTGATGCACAAGAGAAAAATTATACAGATGATGAGCTTTTGGCAGCATTGGATTTACTCGAACCACCAGAAAACTTCCTTGAACACCAATGGCGTGTGTATAAAAGTCATCTTAGAAAGCCGATAGCAAAGGTATTAATTTTTCAACTCTTGATGTCTACAGTACCTATAAACTAATTTTGACTTGATATTGAAGCTAGTACTTAGGAAATACATAAAGTAGCCATCTTCTTAAGTTTACTGCTTGTGTGACATCAAGAGTAGCTAGAAAATATGCTTGAAAATTATATTACACAAACAACAAAAATAGATGTACCCTGATGGATTGTATGGAAGTTTAACACTACAAAAAAGTTTAGACTTTATGATTCAGACCGGAAACCCCACCAAGAGATGAAACTAGTTATTTTAGTAGATATCTCTTAAGTTGGATTTTATACTATTAGTTTTCAGTAGCTGCTGAAAATATAGTTAGTTTTAAGTGTGCCTTGGATAATATGATGATTAGCTGGAGCGATACCTGAGTCATCACATGATTGCATGAGGTAGACGTAGGACTATTTTTGACAATATTGTTAACTAAGTGTTTAGAAGTTCTCACCGGAAAGAATGTTGAAGAAAAACTTTAGGGAATTTATTTCCAGTTCTGGTTCTTACGCGTAGAGTTAACAAACGGTTTTTTTCGAGATTTCATCTATTATTTGAGTCCATAACAACCCCATGATACTGAGTCATATAACAAACGACCATGTTAAAAACCTACCTTGTACAACATATAAGGTGTCCCAGTTTAGATAACAAAACTGCAGGAACCCAAGACCTTTTGTATGTATAAATAGTTACTGAGATTGTGCTGCAATAAAATGAAATGCATAAACTCTCATTATGCGGAAAGAAAAAAAGAAATGACCAAGTCCATACTAACACCACTGGTGCTGTTAGTTTCGCGCAAACAAAGGATATTTATGTGAGTAACAATCAATCTGGAAACTCTTATAACTCGTATTGTTATGCAATCTTTAATGTTCTGTATCTAATCTTATACAAAAAGTGGATAATAAAAGAGAACCGAATGATTTTGAGTCTTTTCACCTCTGATATTAAACCAAGGACGGCACATATCTCTAAGAAGCAACAAGAGATATGATGGTATAAGCATACTCGAATATATTTTTTAAGTTATATATGGAATGCTTTGATTTATGAACTTAAAAGCATATGCAATGTTTGTTTTAGGTTATAGTAAATCGAGAAATATCAAGCAAGGTAAAAGAGCTAGTAGGTCCAGAAGGTATTACTGAAGATGTCGTGGTAGACAATCAAACTAAGGAAATACATACTCATAAAAAACAACTAGAGATGTGCAACAAGGAATTAGAGACCTGTAAAAAGCAATTAGCGTCTCAGAATAAAAAAGTTGAGTCCTACAAGAAGCAAGTAGAAACTCAAGGTTTGCAAATGAAGAATATGGAACAAAAGCTGAATGCGGTTTATGGAATGCTCAAACTTCTTCCTGCGTTTCCAGATCTAGATAATGTTGCTTCTACTTTTACTGCTGCTGGTACATGTGACAAACAGGTGGGGGTTTATTGTTTATTGCTGTAAATATTTTTTTTAGTCCCTTGTTTGAAAGATAATATGTTTTTTTTCAGCCCTCTTCTAGCCCATCACCCTTCATGGATGAGGATCATTACTCACCGGTCATGGAACACCTGTCATTTGGTTACTGAAAGATACAGGTATGATAGAATGAATGCTTAACCTGTTTATGTTTATGCTCAACCTGAACTTGGCCCCAACCTGTTATTTAAATGGATTGTCGGGTTAAACCGGCTAAATGGCTATTTAACCTGGATAACCCATTTAATCAGTCTTAAAAATATTAAATAGGTTATACGGGTTAAATAACAATAACATGCATCTCACAAGTTCATAAACTTATTTATGCCAATTCCCTACGTTGGTCCTGCTTATAACACAAGTTGTGATGTAGCAAGGACACTAATTTTCTGTTGACCATGACCTACCCACATATAACTAACTGAGATAGGAAGAAGTGGAAACCTAACTTTAAAGTATAAGAAGATGGGTCAAACAGGTCAGTTTGAGAATACTTTTGACATGTCTGACCCATTTTAGCTGAGCTTTTAAAGTTTACAAATTGGTCAGTTTGAGATGAAGCCTTTAGATATTCAGGTTACGCCGATAATCAGATAAATACTTTTGCTTAGCTGATCGAGTCGTGTGTTAAATTTAAAAGGCTAGGTATTTTAGGCAAATGCAGCAATGGATATGTTCATAATATTGCACTCATGATGATCCTATGTGGTTAAAAATCCAGCTTAAGCAGCTAGAATTGTTGTTCCTACCCTCTGAACTTGCTTTAAATAAATTTGTGTGACTGGTTATAAGTAACAGAGATGGATCCAAGATAAATTTTGCTTTAACTAAATTTGTGTGACTGGTTATAAGTAACAGAGATGGATTCATATTTGATGTAAAAGTGGAAGTATTAACAGACTGCGCACGTCTTACCCCCTCTTCTCCACTTTATTTAGATGCTATTTTTTTGAAACACGGTATTATTGATATGAAAATCAAGTTTATGTGTCTGTGAGCATTGAGCAGGGAGAGCGGGTTAACTCACTTGATCTTGATGTAGTACTGGCCTAGCTTTACAAGAATGGCGTAATGCTTCTTTTGTTGTACTTGTATATATTCTAGTGTGTAGCATATACACTTGAAAACTGCCTGACAGACACATAATTAAGATAAGTGAGGAGGCGTACTGATGAGGTTTCTGAACTGATACGATGGAAAAACCTCGTAAAGTAGCACGGGGCCATCATTATCATGGACAGTGACATGCATTTTTGTACACGGCTTCATAACATAAGTTCTATGCCATTGTGTTTTACCATAGTTTAGTGTGTGCTAGTTTGTCATTCCAAAATATGAAAAGAACAACAATAAAAATATGTAGGTATGCTCCATAAACTCGTACTTCGTATGCTCACTCTTTATAATTTTTAGGTTTCTTTCTCATTATTTAGGAGATTGTTGAAGACAAAAGATCAAAGCTTCTAATGGATTTCAGTAGTTGAAGACGGAAGATCGAAGAAGCTAGCTTTCAATCATATTTTGTAAAAATACTTTTGAGTATCTGATGTTTAATATGGATCCAAAATTGATGTGAATTAGTTTACAAATAATGTTGTATGAAGTATGAAATTGTTATAATACAAGGTTAAAAATTATTATGCTGCAAAATTGTGCCTTTCTTTATAATACAGGGTTATAATTGTAAAAGTATCAAAATACTGGGTTATAATTCTAAAATTATCAAAATAGAGTGTGATTTAAAATTTCCATTTTTGAAACTTTTTCACTCTAAAAAGTGTGGACTTTTAATCAAATTCTCCACGCTTTTGATTGTGACAATTTTAGAAACTTTTTCACTTAGATTCTTCACGCTCATAAGTGTGACAATCAAGTTAGTTTATCCACGCTCGTTGATGTCCAGAAATTCTGCGACGCCCATATTTGCCACGCAAAGTAAAGCGTGTACTTTGAATTTAACCACGACTATAACCGTGTAAACATGCCTCAATGTGCGTGTAAAATCCCCCATTTTGTTGTAGTGTGACTTTGAAGAATACGCCGTAGCCACATCAACAAATACGTCGTATATGATACTTTGGTCAACTTTCAGTACAAGCATGTTCTACTCTTGATACGTTGTATTCACTTATGAAATACGACGTATTCACGCACTAACTTCACAAAGGCATCCATGACGAGAAGACATCGATACGTGTTAGCCTTAAAATATGTTGATTTCTACGGAATTACATTAGTTTATTATAGCTGTGTCGAATAAGGATTAGAAACGTTAAGTTAGTAAAGTTAGGCGACACAAAGGCTATATATACCCTCCTATACTTCCATAGGAGGGTGAGGATAGTCATTTGTATCTCATAAGTGTGTATTTCTCCTCACTCTCTCTAAAAACACACACTCTCCCCTTTCACTCTCTACAATCTAATAATATGGCTTTTTACTTATGTTATCCTCTCCGACCTCCGGATCATGTTAATTTAGTGAATTTTTATTGTTAACAATTGGTATCAAAGCTAACCAGGGGTGTTTGTATTGGTAGTTTGCTTATTTCGGGCTTATTTTGGTTTGAAATCACGTTTTTAAATTTTGAGATTTAGCAATTTGCGATTTAGCATTTTCCGATTTAGATATTTGCGATTTAGCTATTTGTGATTTAGCATTTTGCGTTTTAGCATTTGCGGTTTAGCAGGAAGTAAATTGTCCAAGGACTACTACCTTGCTTAAATGAAGCCATAGGCTTCATAGACATACAAAATATACAACCTTCAAGGTTTATATTACTTAACACATTCTCATGTGCACACATATTATGTCAAAACAAAGCCAGGTTTATATAACAATCTTAGAACTAACTCGAGATCTACATTCCGAAAGAACTTGGAAAACCTCTGAAAGTTTCCAGTGGCGTAAAATCATCTTCGCGATGGTTACCAGTATGGGAATCCGTCACACGAAGCCCAACGCCCTTCGAAGAAAATAACGCATAGGTACACACAGTTTATAATAAAACTAGTTGAAATTAAAAGTGCAAGTTGCAATCTAAAAAAGGGCTTTCAAGACTACTTGAGTCTAATCTCACGCCTCCTATGAAGTCGTAACATTAGACTGGGGGGCTATAATGAGGTATTCTACTCGATAAAGTCAAATTTAGGCTATTACAAACAAGTATAACAACTTTTATATTTGATTTGACAAAACAAAAGTAGCATAAATTGTAAGTAAGTCTTTTAAAAAAAAAACAATGATTAGTCTAAAGCCATGCACTCTTCGCATGCATAACATTATACTGTGGGGCTTGATGACGTACCCTCCGCTCCGCCTACGAGCGTTACCGTCACTCTGGTACGTAGCTTACCATTTATATAAAGGGTGATGATGTACCCTCCTAAAGGATGAATCATACGCCTTTGTCCTACATCCTAAAGGAGGAAACCTACACCTTCACCCAAAACAATCACAGAGTCTAACCTGTGGACCTTTCTCCCGAGTTCGAAGGCCCCGTAGAAGGCCTTGTCGAAGGCCCCTCCTCGGAGCCTAAGGTCACAACCTCTCTACCTATAAACGTGAGTATGATCGAGCTGGTTAAACAGAGTTGGTCAAACAAGATATGGTCAAGGAAAAGCTGGTTAATAGCCATGATCTCTTAAGACCTGGTCAATAGGCATTATCTCTATATTTTCCACCCTTAATCTCTGCATGACCTGTGTAACTGCCTCCCCATATCTCAATCATATTACCTATAAACTGGGAAACCATCACAAAGGTATGTAAGCTAACTTAACTCATGAGATATCATCTTATCTACCTCAATACTTTCATAACATAATCACCATGACTGATTCTCACACCGGAGGCGGTTCCCGAGGCTTCCCCCGGGATCCGTCTAACGCAGTATTTTATATTTCTTATATACAGGTTATCTTGTACTTGACATCACCACCATCAACACCATATTATTCTTCGATCACCATTGAAGCCTGTTCGGACCCATATTTGCACAATCATTTATCATAGTGGATGTTCTTAGCATACGTAGTTTGTTTACATATGCTTGTCACTATTAGCATTAGATTGACATTATAAGTTAGTTGTTAGAATTAGAATTAACAAGTTGAATTAAAGCACTTGACTTTTTAATTCATCTCGTTAGTAACATCACCCAACTCAATTAAAAATAACTGAATGTAATCCACCGAAAGCTTAACTTGTTTGAAGTTATTTATATCATATAGATACCAAATTATAATTGCGAACACCAAATAAACCCAAATGTAAGTTAGTCTCATATGTTTACATTCTTCAACAAATTATGCATTAACCACAACCAATCGTAAAAACACCGAAAAACAATTCAAACAGCAACATGCAAAACACTGAAAAATCACCTTTCAGACACAACTCGATTTTACCAAGATTCTAGACACTTTTACTCGGGTATCAAAACACGAAACTCATGAATTCGAACCCTCTTTTTGTACAAGGGTTTCTATTAAAGCCCTAAAAATCAAAATGACTATTGTTATAAGGATAATTATTTAAATATTCATTTAACTTGTCTCTTTTTTAGTTGTGTGTATTTTTCTATCGTATTCTAGTTATGTGTAATCTCCTTTTTGTTTTCTTATTCTATATCCAAACTTTTAAATTTTGTCTTTTGTGTATATTTTGATCATGTAAAATTATTATTTTACCTTTCAATGGCAATAAAGTGGTTGCAAAATCACGAAATTTAGAAGTTTAGGTATATAATAATAAAAAAAGACTACTCAAAACTAAAAATGTTGACAAATTAAATAAATATTTACCTTTTTTTATCTCTACTACTTAAGAAAAATATATGTGCTTTCTTTAAATTTTGAAACTTAAATCAATTTCGTTTGCCTAAATTAATGTTAAGTACCTATTAATTCACTTTAAGCTTGATTAATTCTAAACTTAACAACTTTTAAAAAATATACTGTTATACACCGTATTAATTATAAAAAAATACTATTTGCGTTTTAAAAACGCCCGTTTTGCATCAAAGATCAAACCAAAACCACGATATCACAAATATAATTTTTGCTTATACAACGTCACTTTACGCCGATATTCTCTACGAAACAATATTAGAAAGAGAGGAATACACATAATTTTCACCAAAACACCAAAAAATATTGAACCCCTTTCTATTTTCCCGCTCATTTGATGTCCTTAAAATCCCGCCTCTCACACACTCATCTTCCCACCCCCACTTTCTCTCTCTAAAAAACCCAACTTTCTCTCTCTAAAAAACCCAAACCCTAATCACCACCATGAACCGCCGCATCCGCAACAACACCCATCACACCGCCACCGCCACCTACCTCCGCTTCCTCCGTCCCGGCGCCCTAGCTCAACTCCGCGACTCCAAACTCAAAACCAGATCTCACAAACCCCAGATCTACCCGCTCACACCCTCGTCAACCCGTATCTCCGTCACGCTCCGCTGATGCGACAAGGTGGTGTGGTGCCGAATGAAGTGAGCTCCGTTGGTTTGACAGCGAGGGTTTACGCGCCGAGGTGTCCGCAAAGGAAGAAGATGATGGCGATTAGAGCGGTTATTGATGTTTATGAATCTGTTGTTGGTGGTGTTGATGGATTTAGTAGTGATTTCGTTGCGGCGCATTAGTTTGTTTGTTGATTAATTAATTGTTGCTATTTGTAAAAGAAAAGAACAATTTTGGTGTAGATTCGATTGCGGTTATGATGAGTTTATGTGAAAATTAGGGCTTTGGATACAATTGATCATGATAATAGTAATAAAGTCATTTATTGTTCAATTCATTGTGTCTCTTGTTGGTAATTGGGCATTGATTGTATTGTGGATTGATTGTTTAATTTGCTTATTGCTCGAGCATTATCGCGCGCTGATATTGTAATTTTATTAATTGTTAGATGGTTTTTGACAATAAACCGCGACCGGATAGCCTATTGGTAAAGGTGTGTACATTTGGGGGAGGAAGATCGTAACGGACTTTTGGGATTTAACCCGGGTTTAGGCGCCGCAAAAACCACATCCGTTTACCTGTTTTTGACAATATTTTGCTGTAAATTTGAAAAATGTTGTGAAATTGTATTTTTGAACAAGGTTATTAGGTCAATCACGCCTTTGGCATTGTGGCCGTACAGGATATTCACATTCACAATTGTTTGTGATTTTGTGTATTGTTGAGAATTAACTAGCTGAATCACATGGTGCGGCATTCCGGTCCCAACTTTTTTGTCATGGATGAAACTTTGTTAGCTTTGTGATCCAAGATGAAATATAGACTATGTACATCTTTGCTGTCTGCGTTTGAAGCTGTTTGTCACTTAGCTGGTTCTATCTAAGGTCACTGACAATGCTGTGTCCTTGGATTTTTGTCCTAGGCTTATCTAATTATGGTAAATGGGTAATTCGTAATCAGAAGAGAAATGTCACCGAGCTAACTAGCTTGTTTTTGCTGTTAATAACACCTGAAATACATACTGTATATGTAACAAACCGTAATGCATTGAATTGAAAAATTTTGCCTATGAGATACAATCTTTAGTACGAGAGTCACCAGTTTTTGAACTAATATGAAGAGAAGCTCTCTGCTGAAGTCGGTCGGTATGTGGTTATGAATAGTAATACTGTTAGAAGTATTTCACCATTTGTGTTTCTTACTGGTAAATTGATTTTGTGCTTGCAACAGTAATCTCTACCCGCATCTTGGGTTAAGAATTAAGAAGGATAGAAATTTGAGTTAAACCTTCCAAACACCCATGTTCTTCAGGGGGAAAGGTGGGTTCTGTTTATTTGGCTTTTGAGGCTCAGGTGTCCCATTCGGGTGACAACGGCTTCTTTTATTCTATGATCACATTCTTTATAAGATCAAAATGTGTTCTTCTGTAACTTTAGCTTGTACAATGTTTGTGCAGTGTTTAAAGTCCAAATCTATATCAAACTCAAAAGATAAAGGATCTGTTCTTGCACCTTATTTTCATGCCACATGCATACGATAAGCCATAAAATACCAAATTCACGCTGTAAGTTCATTCAAACAACCTTTTTGCACTGAAACATGTGCTGCAATTGGAATATTGAGTTTCGAAGATACGCTAATTAAGATAGGCTGGATGAAAGTTTCTGTAAGGGAAACTAGTACATCTATATCAGTTTACATTAGATTGTGCTGAAATCATGTGAAAGATATTCATGCCATTCTCTCAGTTTTTTTTTTTGTATTGTCATCACTGAAATAAGTTGACACATGGGTGTGTATTAGTCATACAGAGGACTTCATTTACTAGTTAAGTTTATTTAATACTCAACTCAAGTGCCGTTAACTTGATCTATAAGATGTCATTTTACTATACAAGCTAAATTGAGTAATTAGATTATCATATGCAATGTATTGAAGACACATATGAGGATCTATCTTAGTTCAGTTACATGCCATTAGTATTACAACCATCTTATAGAAAGAAGAAAGAATTGATCGTCTGTATTAAATAGGAACACATCGGCTGAGATCAATAAACGTGTACACTTTTTGTATCTTGACTTTGTTTGACGAACTAAACTTTAGTTATCCAAATGCCAGTTTAAGTTAGATGAACTAGTTCTTTAGCTCGTACAGCAGGTAAACTGGAACTATATCAGCAGGTTGGGCGGGTAAGGCAACGGGTCAAAACAAGTTTGGGGCGACCCAAAACACATATAACCTTTTATCGAGGAAAAGTTACGGAACCCACAACCAGTCAAAGAAAGACTTGGCGGATCACGGATTTACTGTTCATCGGGATTTACTGTTCACGAAAAAAACATCATAGTTTAGAAACAACTATGATGAGCAAGAAAATGGCAGAACTTGAAGATGATTTTCGTGAATTTAAGGCACACACGGAAAGGTTTGTTTCTAGGACATAGCATTAGGCTTAGTCGACGCGAAGAATATCAGAGACACAAGAAAAGACCAAGGACATGAAGTAACGGATTCAAAGGATGAATGAATTGAAGAATTTACTTCTCTCTTTAATCCAGAAATCATCATCGCCTGTGCAATCTTCTCGACCAATTACAACTAAGGTACCTACAAAACGCAGGTGATTTTGGATGTTTGTCGCCTAATAACATGACTGATTTCGAAGAAGATGAAAAAGAATTTGAAAATACAAGATCAGTTCCTAAGGAAGACAAGGATGAGCAAGGAAAAGAAGAGAAAGGGGTTGTTAAATTTTTTGAAGTTGGTACTGATGAAGAAAACAACTTAGATATTGTGTTGAACGATGTTGGCGGAATTGTGTATGGCAAGGGTAACGACACAATGGCTGATGCGAGGCTGAAACATGGATCATACTTTCTGCTTGATAGGATATCGGAAGATGGTTGGTATTTTCATGATGAATCGAGATTAAGCAAAGAGCCGCTTTTAGATCTAACTTGAGGTACACTTGCAGTTTCAATGTTGATCGACTAGAGACAGGTTCACAAGTGAAAACGTGGGATCCACGAATCAAGTTTGTTAGAAGCAACACTTTGAGGACAAGGTGTTTTTGGGGGCAGGAGTATTGATACGACCCTCAATATTATTATTTTTATTATTAGTATAATATATTATCACTTAGTAAGTTATTTACTATTTAATTAGTAGATACTCTTTAATTAAAGTAAAGATTAGTATCTTGTTCTACAAGAATAGTATTAGGATATCTTTCATTCTAAATAGGGGATTAGGATTGTAATCTTATCATGTTGAATAATTAAATAGTTTAGTGATTTAATATCATTATTGGGAGAGAGATCGGTCTCTCGAAAGTTGATCACCTATCTTTATTTATCGTTATTTTCTTCTATCAATTCTATTATCGATCCGGTTCGTATCAATGAGCTTTATTAAGGTTGTAGATTTTCTATTTTTGGCATACATGTTATGATTTTTTGTTCGAGTTAGTCTATGTTGAATTGCAAGTTCTAAAAGTTTACCAAAGGTTTTGTGTCTTTGGAAACTATTGACGTTTATTCTATATTATGATTGATGTTTTGATTATGAAGTTAAAGTAAATTGATTTGTATGGCGTGTTCACTTGTTTCAAAGTTAGATTAAATTGATGAGAATGCGTGGTACCTTGAAAAGGTTCTCTATTGCAAGTCATCGAGTCAGTTTGTGCTTATGAGTAATACACCGATGATGTTTGTTACTGATTAATTAACAAAGTTAGATTTTTTTTTTTGTATTGTCATCATTGAAAGAAGTTGACAGCATGGTTGTGATTTAGTCATCCAAAGGACTTCATTTACTAGTTAAGTTTATTTGATACTCAACTCAAGTGCTGTAACTTGATCTATAAGATGTCATATTACTATACAAGCTAAATTGAGTAGTTAGATTGTCTTATGCAATCTATTCAGGACACATACGAAGATCTATCTTAGTTCAGTTATACATGCCATTAGTATTACAACCATCTTATAGAAAGAAGAAAGAATTGATCCTCTGTCTTAAACAGGAACACATCGGTTTAGATTAATAATCGTATCTTTGTAGCACACTTTTTGTATCTTGACCTTGTTTGACGAACTCAAGTTTAGTTATCTAAATACCAGTTTAACTTAGATGAACTAGTTCTTTAGCTAGTAGAGCAAGTAAACTGGAACTATATGTCTATATGAGCAGGTTGGGCGGGTAAGGTAACGGGTCAAAAAAGGGTCGTGGGTGACCCGGAACACATATTAACCTTTTATCGAGAAAAAGTTACAGAGCCCACAACCAGTCAAAGAAAGACTTGGTCGACCGTACACTCGTGCAAATGACTTTGGAGAGCTGACCCAATTGTCAATCACAATTTTAGGCTCTGATAAAGAGAGGCTTATGGGGGCTTATAGCTAGTCTAATTGCACAAATACCCTTCAAAATATAATTTATTATCAAGCAAAAGTCGGAAATATATGTGATATTAATTTTATATAGTTTTATGCGATTTTACATTAATAAGCTTTAGCTTCAACTAATTCGCCAAACAACTTTATAAAAATATAAGCTTCAGCTTTCGGTTTATAATATAAGCCCTAGCTAGCCTCAGCTCCAGCTCGAGCTCGAGCTCCACCTCGAGCCCCAACCCCACCCCATTGCGTCAAACATACCTATATGCAACTCAGTTAATACAATCCTGAGCTTGGTTTTTGTTATACGCAACTCAGTTAATATGATCCTGAGCTTGGTTTTCGTTAGAGTTAGTATTAATATCAGTCTATAGTTTAAGGGTTTAATGTGAAAGTTTAGTTCATAGTGTATAGCCAAATATGTAATAATAGGTCAGTGGCTTGATTTGCAAATCAACCGACTTATGTTTTCTCATTGTCTTAGTCGATTCCTTGTTAGACAAGCAATGATTTTCTCCCCCCATTCTCTATAAATAGAGATGAGGGGGTGAGACTGAGACTTATTTTTATTCATTCTTTTCTTTACAACCAAATCTATAAAGCAATCGTTAGGGTGATCTTGTTCTTGTGCGGGTTTGTTAGAAATCGAGAAAAGACTCGGTCACTTTCAAAAGTGTAATAGTATAGCTTGTAGCGTAATATTTAGTAACTTACCAAGCTAACCGGATCAACATAAATCATCCTTATGTGTGACCGGCCATGCAAGTGGTATAAATACCCCCTCTCCATGCCTTGGAGAGGGTTGGTTGTTCATTTAGTTTTTCACATAATACATTTTCCATTTCTTTCTCTCTCTAAATGCTATAATCCACTTTATCTCTCTAAACTTTCTTTCTTGCTTAATTTGTTAAGTGATTTAATACTTCTACAATTGGTATCAGTCGTCATGGGGTGATATCGTGAGCTTGTGTGCGTTTATATCTTGTTTAGATCGTTGTTTTTTAGTTATTTTTGGTTTCGTGTCTTCCAAAATTTAAACCCGGATTTTTGTGTTTAAAAGTGTTAAAGTTTATGTTTTTAAGCAAGATCTAGGCCTAAGATAACTAGTTGTGCAAGAAAAATCAAGGTAAAACGTCAAAACGGTGTGTTTTTGGTGATTTTTGTTGAAAAAGTACGTTTTGTTTGATGCTAGCGAAATTTGTTTTGAAGGAAGCGAAACATGTTATGAAGCTAGCGAAATATGTATGTAAGCGAACTGTGTAAGCGAAATATGTATGTTAGCGAAATATGATAGGTTGACCTCAAATGATTTATGTCATTTCTAGGAAACGAAACTCTGCTTAATTTTTCTTAGGTCAAGCGAAATATGTCTCAGGCGAAATATGTTAGCAAGCG
>BQNB010131840.1:0-13382 GCA_026074375.1 Tanacetum coccineum | reverse complement strand
TGAAACATAAACGGGTCACCTACCGGTCCAACTAAGCTCATAATTCAAAGATAAAGACAGAATGTTATTTGTGATCCTATTAGTCCAGTAATATAAAACACGACATGGAGAGCTATCCCAGTATCTAGATTACTTTTTAGGTATCACTAGACCCAGTTGAATAATAGGTCGCATATTCAAACACATAAACAAGTATGAGGTGATAAACATAATAAAACAATCAAAGATTAATTAAGAAATCTATTTTAAAACAAACCAAACATTGAACTTTCATTAAGATGGCTAATACCCGAGGGTATTAGCCCACAATCATTGTAATTATACAAGCGTAATCAAACAATTGAAATCGAACGATTAAGAGAGTAAAAATTACACGATGTCTTCTATGGATTCCTAATCAATGCTTGACCTTGATGGCTAATCTTTTCTTCTAAAATTCGTATTTTAATGAGTATGGTATAAAGAATGTGATATTGCACACTCAAAAACTCATTTTTGAGTCTTTTATTTATAGTGTCTAAAAAAGACTCGATACACCGTATCTGGCTAGGTCTATATGGCGTATTGAGCTAGATTCCTTGGTGTGCGTGTTACGTTCTCAATCAATTAGTGATATATTCCCAATTTACTTTATTTACTGTATCTTCTAATAGTTATCTTCATAGATACGGCGTATGAAAGCAGTCAGATACGCCGTATTTGGAATTGGTCAAACGCGTTTTCTTGTGAAGTTCAGGCGCGGATATGCCGTATCTCTTTTGTTGGATACAGCGTATGTAGTCAGAAATCAGTATTCTTTAAATGTCTTCATTTTAGCTCTAAATTATGCGCCTTTTAGCATGTCTTTACAAAACACTCCTGAATTACTGCATTTATCAACTTTAAAGCAATTAACTACCAAATTATGCAATAATTATATAAAACTGGGCAAAACAGATGGGATAAATGATATAATAAAGTGACGTTATTTGATGTCATCAAATATCCCCCCACTTGAATCCTACTTGTCCTCAAGTAGACCTTAGAAAAGTTTCAGTTTATAAAAATGTGTCCCAACCGAAGTTGAGGAGTTTTCGTTTAAGCATCGTTTTATCCTAATTACCTGTACATAACCAAGCTCCTCATGAAATATAGAAATGAAAACACTCAGATCACTCAACTAATCTAGGGTGCAACATTTAATTGGTACGCTCAATTGCTCGGACGTGATTAGTTTTCTATCATAGGCTTAGCAAGGATACACATCTCTACCACTAAAGCTAAGGAGGAATAAGTCAAAAGATAAATTGGGTTAAGAAGGCTTAAGGTTGATCATTCAATAGTCTTTCACCAAAAGTACCACACCAACAAGGTAGTTGCATCGTACATACACGGCCGTAATGATGGAATAGACACATAAAATCCGATCACATCCGTGTTCGTGTTTAACCATCGGTTAGGATGAAGAATGATATAGGGTACGGAGCTTCTAACTTTCACCAAAAGTCGTCATCCAACAAGGCAGCTGAGACATGCATACATGGCCGTAACGACGGAATAGACATGCATGCTCGTACAAGTCCTCGTTCGAGTGGACATTAAGGTTAGTTGCTAGGAAAGGGAAGTAAAATGGGTGTTAAACAAAATTTACGAAACAAATAGACTAAGCCAACAAATAAGGTGCGGTTGCTAGTAACTTTCCCTCGACCGTTCCATGACAATGACTCGAAAATATAGACAAACGCCTCGATCACAAAAATGACAAAGACAACCTAAGTTGGCGTTCCCATAACAGTCAACTTCCCTTACATCTCGCTTTTTACATACTTTTATAGAATAAGTGGTGATATCGGCCACTTTTTACAAGACTTTACATCGTTGATTTTTGTAACGTATTAACGAATAATCGATCCTTCCAAGTAATTCCTTCAGTATAAACTTCTTTTTGAACCGACTATTTTTCTTCCTTCTCTTTTTGCTGCTTTTTTCTCTTTTTCCATTTTTTTTCAATTTTTTTTGCAATACATCATAAATCTCGGTTTAATTTCACCGTCTTCACTATCATAATTCATTCGGATAATCTTTTCCTTGTAACACTTCTTCTTCGGACATGATTCATAATCGCGAAAGTAGCAAAACTTATGAGCTACATATTTTTCCCATTGCATTGTGCAATTTCCCAACCATTACAGAGATAGAAAATTTTTACTTTGACACGGGAAATACAAGACTTTACATGAAAGAAACTAGCAACATTGATTAAAATAGGCTTAATCTATATGGTAGGCTAAGGTGCAAAGGTGTAACGAAACATATAGTATGATGTAGAAAAAGAAAGGAATGGCTCAACAGGTTGTTCTAGGGAATCTTACTCTAACAATGAGAGTAAACAAAGGGTTACACGGGGTTTAACTAACCTGTGTAGTCAGTTAATTTTACGACATGTAGGCTATTTGGTTTAATCCTAAAAATTTATCATTTATATCCAAGAAATTTATCTTTGAACATGCTTCCTTCCATCTAAATCCGAGTACTAACCGTTGCGGTCTCGAGTGATATACCAAGCCAAGTTTCTAAGTCCACTACAATCACCGACACACTCATAATTTTTGATGGAAATTTTTATGTAAATATTGGAAAACCGAATATGGAGCTCTAGAAATTTTCTATAAACATGAACTATCAAAAGCGTTTATAGGCGCGTAGCTACAGTTCTCAACTTGTATCACTATGATAATCTTATAGCAAAAACCCCCATGCTAATACCCTTATTTTTTTTATATAATTACTGGGAGCCGATAGATATAAAGCACTTAAGCATGTTCTTATTGTTAAAAGAAGAAATCAGAGTAAAACGCACTTCTCTTTATATTCTCACCCCCCCCCCACTTTAAAGTATAACAACATTCTCATTGTATGAGATAAGACAATTATAAATATAAGGAAATAGAATTAGAACACGTGGGGGGGGGGGGGGGGGAGGGGAAAACTCTGTGATGTTTTGCTCATGATAATTCTCTAAGATGTGTTATTGAGCAAAACGTATGTTGACTAGGGCTTCAAGCATCCCATATCTAAGTCAACACTATAGGTCATTCAAATATGACCATACATCATTTCAGCAAGAGTCCTGCATAAAAGATTAAAACAACGTGCAAATATCTATCTCGCTACAAATGGTACACAGAAAACAATTAAACACACGACGATACATAGATCAATTCCTTGATAAAAAACTTTAAATACTAGGAAATACAAAATTAATTTAAAAACTGATAACGTCCAGACATCTCTATACGCCGTATCGAGAGGGTTTCGATATGCCATATCGAGTGTCTGGAAAGACAGACTCATGCAACATACAATTGAAATGTGATAAACAATTAAAATGACCGGGTTGTCGTCCTGGAAGACCTATTTGTTCAGCTGTCTTTAATCCAAATTGTTTCCTTTTCAAACTCTAGCTTAACGATCGAGCTCTACGAATTCGTTATGAATCCTGTGTTAGAAATTTCTAATCGTGGTATCTTTTAACCAATGACCGTTGACCTTAAAGCTTGAACCATCGTTGTTGGTGATTTCGACTGCGACATAAGGGTACATGGTTTTAACTACTAAAGGACCAGTCTATTTCGACTTAAGTTTCCCTAGGCGTAACTTTAAGCGGGAGTTAAACAACAAGACTTTGTCTCCATTCTTAAAATCCTTATCTTCGCGAAGCCTAGAATCGTGCCATTTCTTAGTTCTTTCCTTGTAGATTCAAATATTTTCATATGCTCCGTCTCGTAACTCCATTAATTCGTTAAGCTCCATGAAATGAATTTTTGCATCTGTCGTGATATCCATATTGCACTGTTTAAGTGCCCAGTATGCTTTATGTTCAATATCAACCGGTAGATGGCAAGCTTTTCCGTAAACCATCCTAAATGGAGTACATCATGTCGGTGTCTCTGTAGGCGTTCTTAAGGCCATAATGATCATTAGTTTTTCTCTGACCAATCTTAGTTATATCCGACCGAATCTTTCCAAAATAACGTTTTTTTTCTGACCAATCTATTAGTATAATCCCCTCGATCATACGAAATAAAAAGACAAACTAATTTGATATCTCATAACGATCAGTACCCTTACAGCCCTGCTCTTTACATTACTTTTACATAAGTGGTTGATATCGCTATGTTTTTTTTCTAAGACTTTAATCGTTGATTTTTGTAACGTTTCAACGAATAAAAATCGATCCTTCAAGTAATGTCCTTCAGTATAAAACTATTTTGACACGACTGATTTTTCTGTTTCTCTCTTTTTCATTTTTTCTCTTTTTCTTTTGAGCAATACATCATAAATCTCGGTTTTATTCCACCGTCTTCACCATCATAATTCATCCGGATAATTTTTTCCTTGTAACACTCTTCTTCGGACATGATTCATAATCGCAGAAAGTAAGCAAAACTTAAGAGCTCCATATTTTTACCCATTGCCTTGTACAATTTTCCCAACCATTAATAGAGAAAGAAAAATTTCACTTGACACAGGAAATACAAAACTTTACAACGAAAAGCAACTAGGAATCATTCATATAAAATAGCTTAACCTACAGCGGTAGGCTAAGGTGAAAAGGTGTAATGAAACATATAATATGGTGTAGTAAAAGAATGGAATGGCTCAACGGGTTGTTCTAGGGGATTTTACTCTAAAAATGAGAGTAATCAAGGGTTACACAGGATTTAACTAACCGGTGTAGTTAGTTAATTTTACGACAATGTAGCTATTGGGTTTAATCCTAAGAATTTATCAGTTGAACCATTCCCTCCATCTAAATCCGTAGTACTAGCGTCATTGCGGTCTTCGAGTGATATAACCCAGGACCAAGTTCTAAAGTCCACTACATCACCTCACACTCATAATTTTGTAGAATTTTTATTTAGTAAATCAAGATTGAAACGAATAGCTTAAATCTTATCATATGTATCAAGGAGTTAATCGTTGCGCTCAGGTAATGTAACTAGTGATTTTTACAAAACTTATGCTACAAATAAGTTTTATTTGGCCGTTTTAAAAGCACTTTGCCAATGTATTTTGTAAAAAAGAAGACAAGTACGTTTTAAATTCCCATCCCCCACTTATATAAATACAACATGTCTCATTGTATAGATAAAACAATTTAGAAAAAATAATCAGGGAAATAGAATTAGAACGGAAAACTCCGTGATGTTTTGCTCATGATAATTCTCTATGATGTGTTATTGAGCAAAACATATGTTGACTAGGGCTTCAGCATGCCCGGATAAGTTCAACACATGTCCTTTCAGAATATACCATATCATCATTTCAGCAAGGTCCTGCATAAAAGATTAGAAGACAAGTGAAATTTCTATCTCGCTACAATGTTACAAGAAAACAATTAAACACACGACTATACATAGAGCAATTCCTATAAAAACAATTAAATACTGGAAATTAAATATAAGATTTAAAAACTGATACGTTCAGTAAATCATACACTCATAAACGTCGTATCCAAAAGGTTCGATACAGACCGTATAGATGTCTGGAAGACAGACGGTGCAACAAACAAGTTGAAATGCGATAAACAATTCAAAATGAACCGGGGTTGTCTCCCGGGAAGCACTTTTGTTTTAGCTTGTCTTTAAGTTCGACCTTTTTCCTTTTCAACACTCTTCTTACGTGTCGAGCTTTATGAATTCGTTATCATCTGTGTAGAAATTTCTATCGTGGTATTTTTTTTAACATATGACCTTTGCCTTCCAAAAGCTTGAACCCTCATGACGTGATTTACGACTGCGACATAAGGGTACATGGTTTTAACTACGAAAGGACCAGTCTATTTCGACTTAAGTTTCCCTAGGTGTAACTTAAGCCGGGAGAAAACAACAAGACACTTGTCTTCCATATCTTACAAATCCTTATCTTCGCGAAGCCTAGAATCGTGCCATTTCTTAGTTCTTTCCTTGTAGATTCAAATATTTTTATATGCTCCGTCTCGTAACTCCATTAATTCGTTAAGCTCTATGAAATGAATTTTATTCTGCGAGCCTCAGGGCCGTGAACATCTCCATATTGCCAACTGTTAAAGTGCCCATATGCTTTATGTTATCAATATCAACCGTAGATGGACAAGCTTTTCGTAAACCATCTCTAACAGGAGTACATCATGTCGGTGTCTTGTGGGCGGTTCTGAAGGCCCATAATGCATCATTGAGTTTTTCTGACCAATCTTTTGGGTTATATCCGATCGATCTTTCCAAAATACGTTTTTCTGACCAATCTTTTAGGTTATATCCCTCGATCACAGAAATGACAAAGACAACCTAATTTGGCGTTCTCATAACGATCAAGTTCCCTTACATCCCGCTCTTTACATACTTTTACATAAGTGGTGATATCGGCCACTTTTTTACAAGACTTTACATCGTTGATTTTTGTAACGTATCAACGAATAATCGATCCTTCCAAGTGATTCCTTCGGTATAAACTTATTTTGAAACGACTATTTTTCTTTTTCTCTCTTTTTTAATTTTTTTCTCTTTTTTTTTGCAATACATCATAAATCTCGGTTTTATTCCACCGTCTTCACTATCATAATCCATCCGGATAATATTTTTTCTTCTAACACTTCTTCTTCGGACATGATTCATAATCGCGAAAGTAGCAAAACTTACGAGCTACATATTTTTCCCATTGCATTGTGCAATTTCCCAACCATTATGGAGAAAGAAAAATTTCACTTTGACACATGAAATACAAAACTTTACACGAAAGAAACTAGGAACATTCATTAAAATAGGCTTAATCTACATAGTAGGCTAAGGTGGAACGGTATAACGAAATATATAATATGGTGTAGAAAAAGAAAGGAATGGCTCAACAGGTTGTTCTAGGGGATTTTACTCTAAAAATGAGAGTAATCAAGGGTTACACGGGATTTAACTAACCAGTGTAGTTATGGTTAATTTACGACTTAGGCTATTGATTTAATCTTAGAAATTTATCAGTTGAACCTTTCCACCATCTAAATCTGAGGTACTTATCATTGCGGTCTGAATGAAAATACAGTCCAAGGTCTAAAGGTCCCCTACGACAATCACCGGCACACTTATCATTTTGTGGAATTTTAGTAAATAGTTGGAAAACTGAATAGGCTTTAAATTTTTATAATATCGTAATCAAGGTTTTATAGTGCGCTAGGTATGTACTAGTGATTTTTACCAAAGGCATCTAAATTTATTTAAAATTTGGCCGGTTTAAAAGCACTTTGCATGTTTTTTGTAAAAAAGAAGACAGTACGCTTTTAATTCTCCATCCCCCCCCCATAAATTATACAACATTCTCGTCTTGTAAAGATAAAACAGCATTAAATAGTACGGGAAATAGAATAGAACGGAAAACTCTATGATGTTTTGCTCATAATAATTCTCTAAGAAGTGTTTTGACAAAACGTGTGTTGACTAGGCTCACGTAGCCCGGAAAGTTCAACACATGTCCTTTCATAATGAATCTAATACCAATCACATTATCCAGCAAGGTCCTGCATAAAAGATTTAGAAGACAAGTGAAATTTCTCAACATCGCTACAATGTGTAACAAAAAAACAATTAAACACACGATGTACAAAGATCATTCCTGTAAAAACCAATTTATATCTGCGGAAATTAATATTAAGTTTTTAAAACTGACAACGTCGCATACATCTCTAATGTCGTAATCCACAAGAGGTTCGATACGCCGAAAAAGAGTGTCTGAGAAGACAGACTCGTGTAACAAACAATTAAAATGCACAAACAATTAAAATGACCGGGTTTGTCTCCCGGAAGCACTTTGTTTCCAGCTTGTCTTTAAGTTCGGCGCCTTTTTCCTTTTATAACACTCTTACTTATGTGTCACTTATGAATGTCGTTATCATCGTGTAAAAAATTTCTAATCGTGGTATTTTTTCTTAAACTATGTCTGTTGACCTAAAGCTTGAACCATCATTGTCTCGGTGAATCGACGTGGCTCCATAAGGTACTTGGTTTAAATACAAAAGGACCATTCATATATTCGACTTAAATTTTACCATGCGCGGTGTAACTTTAAGAGTCGGGAGGTATAAACAACAAGACATTTGTCTCCATTCTTAAAATCCTTATCTTCGCATGCGAAGCTAGAATCGGCCATTTCTTAGTGTTGGCTTTCCTTGTAGATTTCAATTTTTCCATAAGCCTCTATCGCGATTATGCCATAGGGAGATCCGTTTAAACTCCATGGAAAGATTTGTTGGCAGTGCTGGCCGTGATATCCATATTGCACTGTTTAAGTTCCCCTGTATTGATTGTAATGGTTCAATATCAAAAGCTGGTATTTGGCAAAGCTTTTTCACGTAAACCATCCCTAAATGGGTGTTGAGCGAGGCAAGGCGCGGAGGGGGTTGAGGTCGGTTGTAGGGGCGGTTCGGAAGGCCCAGAAAGCATCAGTGATTGTTTCCTGACATCCTTTAGTTATAGCCAACCATACTTCCAAAATAAACGTTTTCGACCAAACTTTTGGGTTATATCCCCCGATCACAGAAATGACAAAGACAACATAATTTGGCATTCCCATAACGATCAACTTCCCTTACATCCCGCTCTTTACATACTTTTACATAAGTGGTGATATCGGCCACTTTTTTTACAAGACTTTACAATCGTTATTTTGTAAATGTTCCATCGAATAATCTATCCTTCCAAGTGATTCCTTTGGTATAAACTTCTTTTAAACCGACTATTTTTCTTCTTCTCTCTTTTTTCATCTTTTTCTCTTTTTTTTGCAATACATCATAAATCTTGGTTTTATTCCACCGTCTTCACTATCATAATCCATCCGGATAATTTTTTTTCTTGTGACACTTCTTCTTCGGACATGATTCATAATCGCGAAAGTAGCAAAACTTATGAGCTACATATTTTTCCCATTGTATTGTACAATTTCCCAACCATTATGGAGAAAGAAAAATTTCACTTTGACATCGGAAATACAAAACTTTACACGAAAGCAACTAGCAACATTAATTAAAATAGGCTTAATCTACACGGCAGGCTAAGGTGTAAAGGTGTAATGATACATATAATATGGTGTAGAAAAAGAAAGAAATGGCTCAATAGGTTGTTCTAGGGGATTTTACTCTAACCGGTGTAGATAGTTAATTTTACGACATGTAGGCTATTTTGTTTAATCCTAGAAATTTATCAGTTGAACATGTTCCTCCATCTAAATCCGTGGTACTAATCATTCCTGTCTCGAGTGACATACCAGGCCAAGTTCTAAAGTCCACTACATCACCGGCACACTCATAATTTTGTAGAATTTTTAGTAAACAGTTGGAAACAGAATAGGATTAATTCTTATTATATGTATTAAGGGTTATAGTGCGCTAGGCAATGTAACTAGTGATTTTTACAAAAGTCATGCTAATTTTTTTTAAATTTGGCTTGCATGTTATTTTGTAAAAAAAAGACAAGTACGTTCTAATTCTCCACCCCACTTAAATTATACAATGTCCTCGTTGTATAGATAAAACAATTAAATAATAAAGGAAAATAGAATTAGAACGAAAAACTCCCTGATGGTTTGCTCGTGATAATTCTTCAAGATGAGTTCTTGAGCAAAAAGTGTGTGGACTAGGGCTTCAACATGCCCAGATAAGTTCAACACATGTCTTTTTCAGAATATACCATATCATAGTTTCAGCAAGGTCCTGCATAAAAGATTAGAAGACAAGTGCAATTTCTATCTTGCTACAATGGTACAAGAAAGCAATTAAACACACAACTGTATAGGGATCAATACGCCGTATCCCAAACCCTAGGATACGCCGTATGGTTCCTGTAAAAACAATTAAATACTGGAAATTAAATATTAAGTTTTAAAACTGATAACGTCCAGACGCATCTATACGCCGTATCCAGAGGGTTTCGATACGCCGTATAGAGTGTGGGAAGACAGACTCATGCAACAAACAATTAAAATGAGACAAACAATTAAAATGACCGGGTTGTCTCCTGGTAAGCACTTTTGTTTTAGCTGGTCTTTAAGTTTGACATTTTTTCTTGTTGTATCTACTTGGTATGATGTACGGTCTATCCTTCGTCCTTTTTGCGAAAGATGTCATGGTAAATACTTGATGCTCCATTAACGGTTTGTGCCCAAGAGTCGCATTGGCGTGTGCAAATGGCTAAGAACTCTTCACTATCTCCAATCGTGTATTTGATCACTTTGAATTTGTCCATTCTGCATACTCCTTTGTTGGGCTGTTCATTATTTATTTTCTCGGAGTGAGGTGCGCTACTTAGATCCATACCACTTAATTTGTCAGTATCCCCATTATTCTCATTATGGTGGTTTTTATCCTTTTCGTTATTAATATTCAAATAGGGCATGGGGAATGAGTCGTTAGGAGGGTTCCCGTATTCATGTTCCTCCCATTCTTCATCGCTCAAAACTTCATCATTCAATAGTCCTTCCTCATTTCTTATTTCTATCCAGGTATGCAATAGTGCGCGTTTAGTTGTCTCATCTACTTTTTTGTGGTCCTTAAACTTTGAGTTCTTCCAAGGTATGAATTCGAGTGGATCACGACCTTCTTCATCATCCTCGCACATCTTATCATAATTGCTAGCACATGATAAGGGATAAAATTTCTTGAACAATTTCTTCACTGACTCTTCCCAGGTGGTAATATTCGCATCTCCCTTGTTCATCCACTATTTTCTTGCATCCTTCGAGAGTGAGAGAGGAAAGGCTTTCATGCGGAGTTGAAAAGGGTCCACACCGGCTATTTTGACCAAGTCTAGTATTTCAAGAACTTTGCCGATATGCCCGATCACATCTTCTTCACACCTTCCGCTGAAAGTGTTACTTTGTAGCTCCGTTAATAATTCCTTGCCGAATTCAAATTTTACGTTGCTTTCGACCCTTGGTTCAGCAAGATTTAGTTCTGTTTGAGTTTCATTCAGAATAGGTTTTGCCATTGTTCGTCAATCGGTTTTCTAAAATTAAGCACAAATAATTAGTATGATGCGCTCTTTGGGAAAGGAACACATAAAATAGGAGGTCGAAAACGAAAAATAGCGTCTGATACTGTATCAGATGACAGATACGCCATATTCAATTAATGTGAATACGCCGTATAGGTCTGTTGAATGCCAGTACGCCGTATTGATTTCACAAAATACGCCGTATTGTTTGGAAGAACAGATACATTGTTTAGACTGTAAAACTCAATACGATGTCGTGACTAGAAGGTTTGATACGTCGTATCCAACTGGTGGATACGGCATACCAGGTGATCAATTAGAATAGAATACTATTTAAAACAATTAAATGCTAGAAATTAAACAAATTAAGACTATATAGAAACTAATGTAATTTCCATATAGACACCATATTTTTAATCCTAACAATCTTCCCCCAATATGGTGGCATATGGAATTTCTTACAATGTATCCTAAAAATACAAATATAAGAGCTCTAGCTTGAATCTTTCCATTACTTGCAGACGATACACTGTAACTTGTGTAAACTGAGTTAGCTTCCCCTCAGTTCATATTGCATGTTTTCACATAGCTTTCTTCATCTACTTCTTTTTGACGAAGTTTCAGAATCAGCTTCCCCCCAAACCAACATCCGTAGTGTAAGCAGATTCTAAAACTATGATGTAGCTTCATAGAAGAAGAAGTAGAAGTAGAAGTAGACGAAGAAGTAGAAGATGAGAATCAGAGGATTAGAAGAAGCAGAAGAAGCCAATCACATCAAACATAACTGCTTCTGTTTTGATGAATATCCATTCAGGGGATCATGCAAGGAATCAGCAACATCTTCTCACGTAAGCTCATACTTCATATACTAACCATCCCAAGGTTGAAAGCGTACAATCCATCTCCATAAGATAGAAGCAGACTTGAAGATAAGAAAGAAAGAAATGAAGGTGAGATGTACACATTTCTTCCACCTGATTAATGCACTTTATCGAATACTTCCTTTTCTTCCCCCTGATTGCATTCGATGACCATCAGAAAAATCATAATCTGGGTACGCCCCAATATTCGATAGAACAACCATTTGTGAAGTAGAATAAAGTCGGTTAAGCATAAGAATCAACTGCCGATAAAGAACCTTTGTTTGTCTCTTCTCTGACTAATTCAATTCCCACCTCGCATTCTGTCGGCTCTCTATAATGACCACTGATGGAGAAAACTCAATATGACAAACTTGATACTGAAGTAACATCCCCTAAAGTTGTGACTTAAGCTTGCACTATCTGGAAGAATCTCTTGAAATATCCTCAACTATGTGAGTCACTAAGCACTACAATGTAACTCCTTAAAGTGATAGCTACTTTGTGGGTAAAAGAGAGATAGAATCACAAAAGTAACTAGATATTCAAGTCTTCACTACAATCCTTATATGCTCGAACAAGTCATCTTCGTTGCAGAGGTAGAAAGGCTAGAAGATGAAATAAGTACACTTCCCCCTGACATATTACTTCAATCCCGAATAAGTAATAACGAATCAACCCCTAGCCATTTCTTGCGATTAAATCCCGAGAATAGCCTTTTTAACAGTATTCGTGAATCTTTTATCTGGATCGTTTTAAGCAATAAGTGATGTTTTTCGTTTTTGCATTTATTAGTCATGATAATTCAGCCTAATTATTAAAATGAATGATCCAATCCATAATTTTCAGCCCATAAACATTTTAGCCCAATCATGCCAGCCCTTTTCGTCATGTATAGTCCATTGACAACCCAATAGACTTTTTGGTAATAGTTCAAATAACCACTCAGTCCATTATCAGCCCATAATTTTGGTAGCCATCTCAGAACAAAACCAATAGCAGCCCATGTGACTAACTTCGATGCAAGGCCCAATCATGCCCGGTTATAGTCCAATAAATCACGCACCTTATTTTCGATACGAAGAACATGACAAAGTTGGTAGAAAATGCATATAAATCAGTTAGGTCACAATAACTTTATTAAATCGTAGACTCATTCATATACAATCACTAAACAAAGTCATCACATCTCACTTCTCTTCACAGTTTTATCACACCAGATCCACCTCTAAACCTAGAACCTACCTTATCACTCCATCAAAGAAATATCCCCATATACACATACGCCACTTACTTTCTTTGAGTTCATACCACAACCTTATCCTCAATTTAAGCTTTATTTGAAGATGATTTTCAAGATCGTTTGAATCGGTCTAGGGTAGGTTTGGTATTGTTTGTTGTTCGTTCATGTTAAACCGAATCAAAGAAAAAGGATAACAAAACTTGTTATATATCTTCCTTTATTTTCGAATATTATAGATAGGGTTTTGACTCTTCTCACAGATCGACGATGGTTTATTCTCCCGTGTTT
>BQNB010131839.1:0-18722 GCA_026074375.1 Tanacetum coccineum | reverse complement strand
GACACCGTCACAACTCTTACCAAGACAGTGTCACAAGAATCCATGACAGCGTCAGAATGCACGACCCAGCCCATTATCTAGAATATTCTATTCATAAGGGCATCCCGATTAAAAGACGACGACGTAACAACGATTTTCCTATATATAGTTTTAAGTATCTAACTTTAGAGTAAAAGAAAGGGGCGAACCCTAGTTCGTTTAGCAGCTTTTAGGGACGATTTTAGGGCCTCAAAACCCTATTGTAATCTGTTCAATTCATGTTTTAATCAAGTAAGACTATCTTAATCATTCAATATGTCTTGTTGTGTGATTCTTATATGTTCTTGCTTTATCTTTAACATTCTTGGCTAAACCTTCTATTGTGTTTATTTATAATTGTATGAAACCTAGGATGTAGATCTTAGTTGTGTTGCTTCTTGTGATGAATATGCATGTTAGGTCTTAGAAAACCAGCTTTTGTCTGTATCGTTGTTGATAATATTCTTCATACTACCTTGCCCCTTATATGGTTGATCCACTCTTAATATATTTCAAATGCATTTAATATACTCTTAGGGGCCTTGTAATAGTCTTCATACTACGTTACTTGTGCGTTTCCTTAACGGAATATTAAATAGACGGCGGATTCGTGTAATTCGTTCATGACTTAGGAAATAATTACATAGATCATCACAAGTGTGTGACAAAGCAACAACACTAGGAGAAGCAATTTAGGGAGTAATACATGATTAAATAAACACAATCTTTTATTATATTGTTATCACAAGTAGCTTAGTTTATATTTAGTTTAATAGCTAAAACCAACCAACATCTCAAATATATGATTTTACCTACTTTCTTATAAACATAAAAATATAAAAATAATCTTCGCTCAACCCTTAGAATTCTGTTAGACCGTGATTAGGCCTTCCCAACCTCTTCCCTTAGAGAACGATAACAACCCCTGAGTCTTGCCTATACTACACTACAACGATTAGGTACACTGCCTAGGGAGTTGTAAAACTTCTTGTAGAAGTCCCTTACGACAACCGCATCATTATCCCACTTGGCCCTCTTCCTGATTTGTTCCACGGTAGCATTCTCACCTTCTTCAAGAATAGGAGTAGTGAGCACATACACCACACTCATGCTGGAAAGCAAGAAATGCTTCTTCTTCTGCCATCTCCTAAAGTCCACCCCTTCAAAGCAGCAGCCATTGATTATCATAAAATGATCTTCTTTGATTGTTGGTTGTTGGTTGCCCAGAACAGGGTGAAGATAATCAATAGCCTAGCTAATTACCAAGATGGTTACCGGATATCACTTGAAGACGTGTAATCACTTTCCAAAAAAGATTATTCGACCCTATGCCTGGGTTACACGAATACCTCATTGGGATAAAACCAAGTGCAAATCTTATTTTAGGCATAAATCAAGAACCCTTTCATTTCTAAGTGTTTAGGTTTTCTGTGTTATGTCTCATGCAGTATATGATCCTCTATTTATAGGGGAAATACTCAAAACCCTAGTCAAAGAATTATGAGAGATTATAGGAGATATAATCTATTCCATAATTAACCTCCTTGATTTTAGGAATTAGTGGTTACAAAACCATATTAATCGTGGTCATTAAATGTGATTATAACTTGCCATTTGAACCGGTCAAGGTTGTTACAAGTTGTTCAATTCATTCCAGCGAGGTTAATTCTTCAACGTACTGAACCATCAGCTGACTCACTGAAGAGTATACTCGCTGAAGGTTCAAGCTGAAGAGACCCACTAATGAGTTAACCTACTGAGGATACATCCTCTGACGGATTACTCCCTAATGGTATCCTTCAACTTACTACTCATAGAGTACAAAGCTGAAGCCATCAGACTGATGAATACCATTCAGTGAGTTCACTCACTGAACTTCATCAGCGACTTGAATTCTCTTTTACCACTATTAGAGTCAGGGTGTTCAGTGACTTATGGGAGTACACTATGTACCTCCAGTCCCATTACCAGGTATGAACTCAACCCTCAATTGAACTAAATTTCCAGCATAAAACCAACTTTAGTTGCCTTAATTTTCCTTAAAAACACTAAATGCCATTTTCCTGTTGTTGTGATTCCCCTGATTTTGATTTGTCAGCAAATTGTCTGTTAAATAAAGATAATACATAAACCAAGAGTTCAGTTTTGGCGTAGGAGTGGCAAGTGGATTCTTTGACCTTCCATAATTAAACTCATACCAAAAATAGAAGGAAACAAACATTAGAAACTAGATACAACGACTTAAAAAATCGATATAAATTCAAGATACACATTTGAATACCAATCTACAGATTAAATGAATCTACTATAGTCTACTATTTACTTCTCGGTTAAGGAAGCTGAATGTTAGAAGCTCACTTGATAGTAGGGGTGAGTAAAACGGACCGCAGACCGACCAGACCGAGAAACCGGCCCGGACCGGACCAACCAGATTGGACCGAACCTATTTCGGTCCGATCCTTGGTCCATCCTTTTCTTTATTTTTGGTCTTTGGTCCGATCTGGTTTGGTTTTACATGTATTCTTGTGAATGATTAGCTTGCCACCAGTAAATTTCCCTCATTATCCCTAACCGTGTTTCCTTTACCCTACACCTAACGGTACGACCCTTTAAAAGACCTCTTTGATAGTAATTCCTAGGTGCTTACGCCAAAGCGGTGGAGGTTTTGATCCTTTATCAAGCTTATGGTAATCTATATACTATGCCAGGTAGTGAGTGTTTATTTTCCCGTTTCCTATATTGTTATAATTCATTATTACATCAAGTAAAAGAGATAATCCAAATACTTATGTAAGGTGCTAGTATATAATTTTGATGCTTTTAATTAAGAGGTTGATCCGGTTGTGCCATAAACTATATTTATTGAGTAATTTAAATGCACTTGACTTTGTTATATACTAGATAGAATAACCCATTTGCTTAAGGACAAGCAAATCCCAAGTGTAGGGGTATTTGCTGAGTTTTAATTTTATATACTTTTCGGGGCCATTTAGCCCCCTAAATATTGTACTGAATCATTTCTTTTTTATGTTTTAGCATTTGAGAAGCATTTGGAGGAAACGCATGTGACTTGGGCTCGATTCGATAAGAAACTGGACAAAAATACAACTTTTCAAACTTGCGACTTACATTCTGACGCCTTCACCAAAAATGCCCACAAAACTGATTTTTAAAGAAAAAATGTGACTTCTCAGATGGTGGAGACGGCGTTAAAAATCACTCCTAACGCCATCTGTATCAATGAGTGACGGCGTTACCATGTTTTATGACGGCGTTACAGTAGCCGACAAAGAGAAGCCGTTAGAAGATTTGACAGGCTGACGACGTCACAAAGCCTTAGAGATGCCGTCAGAACCAAACGTATATATATACAAACCTTTATTTTTCATATTTTCGTATGGAAACTTGGGAGAACCATTGTAGCAGATATTAAAGTCGAATTTTAGGGTTTTCTAACCTTTGGTACTCATTGTTACTCTATGTTCAATTGAAGTGAAGTTCCTTTACCCTTTTATTCATTCAATATTTCTATGTGTTGTTTGATTAATTGTTCTTCACTTTCAATTAACATGCTTAGCTAAATTAAATTAATGTTTACTTATGATTACATGACACCTAGTTTGTAATCTCTTTTATTATTGCTTATTGTTAGTGGTGTGCGTGTTAGGCATTATAAAACTAGCAATTTGATCTTCATATCATAGCATGGACGTCTAGTGAAACGTGGTTAGGTTTAGAGGATACTCGCATTCTGGATCTGCATATCTAGTTTGCCATAAGGGTCGATTCCTAAGTAAGAATTTAGTGTGCATGAATTTAGTATTAGACGTGAGCGGTGTTCGCATGTGACCACCATCTAGGTTGTCATGTAGATAGCGGACTTGACCAACCCGCAGCTAAATTAGGGGAATATGTACACATTACACTAACGAGGGTAACAAGCAATAAAATGAGAGAAAACAATTATGAAGTAGTGCATGATTTGGTAAACACGTTTTTTTAACCATACGAGTTTCCCACATTTACTTTTCTACAAAAATTAGAATAGATTTAGGATAGTTTAATTAGTAGTTTAATCAACCCACTCTTCAAACCCGATATTTTACTTGTTTTCAATAAAATATAAAGATATAAAAATAATCTTTCTTCAATCTTTAGACCTTAGTAACGTACAGTTCGAGCATACCCAAACTATTCGCATAGAGAACGATAATAACCCCCGAATCTTGCCTATACTACACTACAACGGTTAGGTACTCTGCCTAGGAGGGTTGTAAAACTTTTTTGGTGCAACCCGCCACATCACGAATCTCATTTTCATCATCTTGATTCTGCTTAAGGCAAGCATACAGTTGATCATAGCTAACAGTATGAAGATCCTTGTATTGTTTTACCCCTGATACAAGCCTTTTCAAATCATATTGAAGATTATTCAAGAACTGTATGTTGATCTCAAGCTTTTTCATCTCAATTCCCTTAATGTTTATTTCATTCATTAGCTTAACAAAACTTAGATAATATGATTGAATTGACTCTTCTTTCTTTGAAGTAAACGTCTCAAATTCATCAGCCAACTTCATTTCCCTTTCATGCTTGGTTAATTATACCCCTTCCATAAGTTCCTTAACCCCATACCATATTGTATTGGCAGTTGACATGTGATTCAGAAGATTGTAAATGTCATTTGGTAACCCTTGCAAAATGATATTGGCAGCCTTTAATTCACATTCTTTTCGCTTCTTTTCATCATCAGTCAGTTAGCTAAAGTCTGCATCTTCTTTTCTTCAGCTCTTCTAATTTCTTCTTTTGTTGGAATGACAATCTCCTTAAACTAAAATGGACAACTAAGCATAGATTCCAAAAACATTTTTCATACCCTAGTAAGTATCATAACTACCCCTCTCTAGCATAGGTAGACAGTTTTCATACCCAGTAGCAAGAACGTCTGAAGTTAACGTAGACATGATGATTTGATTCGTTGTTTGTGTGAAAATATTTGTAAATCTTGTTGATAATTAAGAAGTGTTGTGTGGTTTTGGATGATTGGTTAAGTGATTATGTGTTTAATTTTAAGTGTTGTTGAAATGAGGTTGTTAATTCGCTTGACAATTAGCGATAACTCGCCTAGCAAATAAGTGATAGCTCGCTTGACAAATAAGTGATAACTCTCTTGAAAAATAAGTGATAACTCACCTCAAAAGTAGGTGATAACTCCCTTGACAAGTATTATCCAAACTCGCTTGGCAGTTAAGTATATGGTACCTTAACTCGCCTACTAGGGTTTTCTCAAACTCGTAACTCGCCTAAAAAAACCTCTAACTCGCGTACAGGACGAAATATACTAATACACAAAAAACACTTAAAAAACACAATTTTAACCCGTTATAATCCATTGTTTTTGCAAAATAAGCTTTTATATCACTATTACTTTGATAATAATACAAACTCTGTGGTTTTTAAACACAAAGTAAGCTTGGTTTTAATTCAAACGTGACAAGAAAAAACGTGTATAACTCGCCTAAAGAAAACGTGAAGTTTTGATTACAAAACGTACACAAAAACACTCCTAGACCATCCTATGAGCTCTGACATCAATTGTAGAATCCTAATATAGTATCATAACCCACAAGAACAATCAAGGTTTTAGAGAGAGAGAGAGATAGATAGTGTATTCTAGTGAGAGAAAGTCATAGCATAAAATGAGAGAAATGTTGTCACACATAGAATCACCCCCTTCCTACTATGAGTAGGAGGGATAAATATACTACTCTAGACATTGGACGCCCATGGATAGTACATAGGTCGACTGGTATATACAATAATAACATAAACTTAAACGACCCTCTAAGCACCGATTAACCAACACTTTCTTGAATTCTAACAATTCTAATTCCACAAGGATTGTACCCCATCATCTCTATAAATAGAGGTGAAGAGGGATGTCAGTTTAAACATTCTTCCTTTCTTATTAGTTAACTAATACAACGTAACGTTTGGGGTAACGTGTGTGTTCCCTTTGAGTCTATATTCCGCGCTAACAATCAAGGTTTGTTGGTCCTTTTATCCAACAAAAATAATTACACATTGTAACTCATATTAACAGCTTACAATTATAGCTTACAGTATACTGTTAGCTGATATGGTAATTAAGGCTCAAGCCTAATCACGGGTTTAAGGTCAATTAGGTTTAGGGTTAAGTTACCTTATTCTATAAGTCATGTTCTATTATATATACATAAAATGTTATTATGTAATTACACAAAACATAATAAAATAATATTACTCTATTGTTATTTTACATCATATCCGAGCTTTAGGTAAGATTCACCAACAAAATTTCTCATTTTTGGTCATCCGCTACTAACCGGTGATCCGGAGGGATCCCCGTTATTTCCGCTTTATTGTTTTTTGTTTAATTAGGATTTTGTTTTTCGTATTTTATGCATAAACCCTAAACCCTAATCGTCAAAACATACGTTGAGTTGTCTTCGATCAACGATATTTTTTTCTTCCTCGTCTAATTGTTTTCGTTTTCGAAGATCATTATCGTTGACAACAAAAGTTGATCACCAAATTTCCACGTCCTCCTAAATGCAAAGCAAGCCATGACGTAAAAAAATAGCAAACATAATAAAAAAATGAAGGAAAGCGCGAAGCAGTATGCAATTATGTCGCCAAATATAAGTTCATCTCCGTGCAAACGAACAACAAAGAAAAAGAGAAGAAGAAAGTGATTTCAACATTCTATCCATTTTGTGCGTCTGAAATCTTCCGCTCAAACTGCATGGGAGTGTTAGATGATAGATTGATTAAGGCTCAAGTCTGATTCCTAGTTTAAGGTCTATTAGGTTTAGGGTTATGTTAGCTTATTTTACAAGTCATGTCCTATTATAAATAAACATGAAATTTTATCAGGTAATCACACAAAACACAATTCAATAATATTTACTCTAGTTATTTTACATATACAACTTACGGCTATTAGATAGATTAGGCCAAAGCCCGAGTTGTGGGTTGGGTCCATTAGGGTTAGGATTATGCATTTATACTTTATAAATAATGATCAATAATAAAGTTATACCCACGGGTTTTATTATTATCAGATGATACTAGATCATCAAACCGCCACTAATATACCACCCGTCAAATCTATTTTTCCCCTTCGTTTTCCATTTTCCACATTTGTCACCATAAACAAACGAGTATCATCTGTGTAATCAAAACAAAAGTTACAACTTTCTGTTTCTCTTCCAAAACCGCCGCCGTTACCCTTTAACGGCGTATTACCCTTTTCCGATCGGATCTCCGGCTCCCTATCCATACCTTCCTTTTCTCTTTCATTTCCTATTACTAAACAAATATCATCTCCTGTTACTAAAGAGTATCATTGATTAAAGACAAAGTAGTTGTGGATCTGTTACATCATTATAAATCGTTCGATCCTTTCCGGTTGCTTTCCAGTAGCCGTTCATTGTTGCTCTGCTTAATCTTGTGTCGTTCGTAACCTTTTTGTCTCGAGGGCTGAAAAAGAACCATGGTGATCTTATCAGGTTAAGAAGATGATGATATTAGCGGTAGTATATATATTACTAAAAAAACCTACTATTTTTTTTATCATGGGAAGGTAATGGCAGAGTATTGGTTATGGTTGGTTGTGAGTATATGAGATAAGGAGGTGGTTTTCTTGAAGGGGTGATTTGCACACTTCATTTTTTGATTCATACACTTTAAAATATGTGTCATGACATTTATATCCTCACATAGAAGTAATGGGTGGAAAAAAAAGTAAAGTGGTGTGAGGGTATAACTGTCATGACACATATTTTAGAGATCAAAAAATGAAGTGTGCAAATCACCTCCCTTTGTTGAATGCGTATCCCACATGAGTATATGGATCATTTGATAAAAAAGCAGGATAGTTAGTGATATTATTTTGGGTAAAAGCCATAGAATACCAACCTACTTTTTAAAATTTACCACAATGAATCATTTACTTTTTTATTACCGATATGGTACCACTGACTTTCAAAATATATTTCAACTTAAACAAAACGTTTGTACCGTTAGTTATTATTGGTGACCACGTTAGTCCCAAAATTAGCTAACGAACGTTTGAGTGAAGTTCAAAAATCGCCCTGTGTTTTTTAATAATTATTCTTTTTTCGAAAAAAAAAATTTCGAAATTTTTATAAAAAATTTTGAAAATTTTTTTTTTTTCGAAAATATATATTTTTTTCGAACATTTTTTTTGAAAAAAAATTTTCAAAATTTTTTTCTAAACTTCTTTTTTTCGTAAATTTTTTATGTGTATAAATTTTTTTTCGAATTTTTATAATAAATTTTTTTTTCTAAACTTCTTTTTTTCGTAAATTTTTTATGTGTATAAATTTTTTTTCGAATTTTTATTATAAAAATTTTCTCGATATTTTTTATAAAAATGTGTAAAAATTTTCGAAATTTTTTTTCGTAAATATATTTTTTTTTCGAAAATTTTTACACATTTTTATAAAAAATATCGAGAAAATTTTTATAATAAAAATTCGAAAAAAAATTTATACACATAAAAAATTTACGAAAAAAAGAAGTTTAGAAAAAAATTTTGAAAATTTTTTTTCAAAAAAAATGTTCGAAAAAAATATATATTTTCGAAAAAATTTGCAAAAATTTTCGAAATTTTTTCAAAAAATTTTCGAAAAAAAAAAAATTTTCAAAATTTTTTATAAAAATTTCGAAATTTTTTTTTTCGAAAAAAAGAAAAATATATTAAAACCACAGGGACGATTTTTGAAACTTCCTCAAACGATCGTTAGCTAAATTGACTAACGTTGTCACATAATAACTAACGGTACAAACGTTTTGTTCAAGTTGAAAAATAATTTGAAAGTACATTGGTCATATCGGTAATAAAAAAGTAAATGGTTCATTGTGGTAAATTTTAGAAAGTAGGTTGGTATTCTATGGCTTTTACCCTATTATTTTAGATTTTTTTTTAAGTTACCTTTTTTCTAATTCTAAAAAAAATGTTCTTTTTTTATCATTTAATGTTTTTAAAAAAATACTTTGGTTTATTCTCTGTTATGATACTTTGGTTTATTATCTGGTAGGATACTTTGGTTTATTATAATCTGTGATACTTTGGTTTATCCCGTAATTTGTGTTGGTGATTGTGCTAAGATCACAAATCCACACAACCGTGATTTGTGTTGGTGATTTGTGCTAAGGTCACAAATTCACACAATCTTGTATTATTGTTCGTGCTTCGGTCACGAGCCGGTTCTTTTTATTATTATTATTACGTTAATGTTTTTATTAGGTTAATGTTTTGTTTTCTAGTTTACTACTTCAGTCCGAGCTTTCGCGATTTCGTCGCAATTAGGCCCAAGTCTGACTTGTGGGTTGGGTCAATTAGGGTTAGGTTATACATTTGTACTCTATAAATAGTGATCAATAATAAAGTTATACCCACAGGTTTTATCATTGTCTAACAAAAGCTAGTATTGCAAACATATTTTATGTATTCGTTAAATAAAAATAGACTTGAAAATGAGTCACATAGCATGACTAGGACCAAAAATGGAACAAAAGTAATACTACGTACCTTTTAGACTAAAACCAAAACTTTTTAAAATTTTAAACCAAAAATGAAAAATACACTAAACCACAATGACCAAAAATATACTTAACTCCAAAAATAATGTATTGTTAGTTTACAAGAGGCATTTTCATATCAACTCCCTTTGGGCATCGAAATCCGAAAACAGACCCTGACGATGGTAAGTATTGAAATCTAATAAACTTATGCTTATCTCACTCCTACAGGCGGTCAGAAAACCGATAGCAAAAGACTGCCAAAAAAAAAGTAGTACTAAAAATTGAGAGATCTTTTTGCCAAATATTAGAATTCGAATTATATTACTACTCGAACTAAAATTATATCAATACTATAATATGTTGCCTATAAATATAATAGTTTGCCATTCCAAAATTTATAAATCAAAGTTCGAAGCTCGACTCTCTATTGGACTTGTGCACATGCGCAGGTATACTCTCCAATCCTAAATTTTCATCGCATTACATAAAATGATGTTTAGTCGATTAATAATGGTTATGGCTATATATATAATATTATATAATATATATATATATATATATATATATATATATATATATATATATATATATATAGTGCGAGGTTCTTTTCAGAACCAAATAAATAGCGAGAACTACAAGAACCAATCTGAGCCATCTATTTTTCAATCAATGGCTATAAAAAAGAGGCATAAATGTAATAAAATGAAACTTCATATTACATTTCAAAAAAGATAAAAGGGTGTTTAAGTAATTTTGCATCATCCTTAATAATAACTGACACAGTTATTTCTCTAAACTTATTTCCACCTTTTCCCTAAAAACTTCCCACCCACTGTCTTCTTCACATCTCAAAAACCTAGCCGCCGCCACTAACTTTCCTACTCCCTCAGTCTTGGTCTTGTTTCACCATCTCGATTTAAAGATCGGTTAGATCGTTAAGGGTCTCGAAATGTTTCGTAACAAAGGTGCGTAAGTTGTTACCGTAACTGGAAGGAACATAGTTCGTTCATGGTCTCGAAAAGCGTTACCGAAACAGGAAGAATTTATGGTCTCGAAATGAAGGTAATGCACATGTATATTTCTATGATAGTGTGCTTATAAATCGTGCATTTCTAAATGTTACTGTTATGAAAATTGTGATATTTCAAATTTTGTGGCTCGTGAGTTTCAGTTTGAAAGAGATGTGGTCACTCTTTCTTTTATTCTTCTTTTTTAATAAATTTATATATCAAACAATTTTGTAGTATTATACGAAATCAACATTTTAGTTCTAATTTAGATATTAATATGACTATGACTTTTGTTTTTAGGTGTGAATATTTTGAAACAGTCTTATGAGAAGAGATGAAGCTGTAGATAATGTCCTGAAATTATGACGAAAATATACAAGTGCATACCTCAATATGACGAAGATATATAAGTGCAGACCTCACTATGACGAAGATATATAAGTGCAGACCTCAAGACGAGAACAACGTAAATGCTTGCTAGTGAGAATTTGATCATGTTAAAGGTGTAAGTACACAAGTGCATACATGAAATACAAGTGCATCTAACCAAAAGAAAATGCGTACATATAAGTGCACATGGATAGATGAAACCGAATGCACATATGCAACTTTTATTTCGTTTACGATTTTACTGGGTTGATTAAGATGATAAAGACGATGAAGATTGTATAGGATGAAGTCAACAAGGACTAGTAACGCGAATACACATAAGAAAAAGAATAGGAAAATACTAAATAAGATAAACATAGATACACATAAAAAATAAAAAAAATAATAAAAACTAAAAACAATGGAAAATCAGAACGAAAAAGAATGGAAGAAATAAAAATACAAAAAGAATAAAAAAACACGCCCGCCACCTCCAACCACCTACACGGTACACCGCCACCCCACAACCCCCTACCCTCAACACCCCCCCCCACTCTCACAAGCTCCGCCCTCGCCACCCCACTACCCCACCGACGCACCCTATCATCCCCCCCCTCTACTCCACGCCCGCCCGCAACCTCACTCTCCCACTTCATGCCCCTCGCCGACTCTCCCTCCTCGCCCACCAAACTTCCACCCGCCCCCCACCCCCCTCCCCACCCCCCCCCACCCACACACCCCCCCCACCCCCCCCCCAACCCTACGCCCAACTTACCTACTACCTCATCACCCGCACTTCACAGCCTTCACCTAACCCACGCCTCGCTACACGCCACACTTAACCCCCTACCTCCCCCCACCACCTACAGCACCACATGAGAACCACCCGCCCCCCAACCCCCCTATCGCCGCAACCAACGCACCCCAAACCACCCGAGCCACACCCCATCTTGCACTCACAACAACAGTGACTCCCCCACAAATTCACCCCACTCTCACCCCCCCTGTTCCCTCCCACCAACCACGCCCACACCCCACCCATTCCCCATCCCTTAAAAGACGATGAAGATTGTATAGGATGAAGTCAACAAGGACTAGTAACGCGAATACACATACGCATGCCGATTAACACATATGTATACGTATGTCATGGCCAAGAATGTACTTGTGCATAAATGCACACTTTGTGGTTTTTTTTGTTTTATTCTCAATATACAAACTAATTAAAAATGCAATGTTTGAGGTATACTTTTGCATTTTAGTTTTCTAAAAATTTGGAAGTGTAGATTTTAAAAGATGCCATTTTAAAATATAAATACATGTGCATGTGTCTCAATATATCACGAAAGGCGTACCAATATTCTTATTGTCCTCAAATTTCGTAGTTAACACAAAAATGGATATGATTAATTATATAAAAAGACGTAACGAAGTGTAAAAGGGAAAAACACATATGCAAAAGCAAAACGAAAACGATTTTTTTATTAAATTCTAGCTAAATTAATAAATTATAAAAAAACTTAAAAAATACAAAAAGTCAAACTTCAAAACTCATTTGTCAAATCCTCGAAGCAGTAAATCAAGATAGATATTAAATTTATAAAAATAGTAAACGAAAATGAGTTTGACATTAATACCCTTTTGAATTTTGAATAATTCTTTAAGATTGAAAAAAAATTGAGTGGTCAAGATTGGTTCTCGCGGTTCTCGCTATTCATTTGGTTCTGAAAAGAACCTCACCCTATATATATATATTATATATATATATTTATGAGGAAGGTTAAAATAAAAAGATAAATATTCGTAAAAAGAATACACTAAGCATGTTTTTTAAAAATGTTTTCAAAAAATTCTAAAAAAAATCCACAAGATAGAGTATGTTGGTGCATAAAACTTTTGTAAAGGAAGTTTTTCTAATTTTGAGTTTTTGTTCGTTTTTTTAATGCACAAAAAAAGCATCAAAAAACGAAATTTAAATTCACAAAACAAATTTGATGCCAAAAATCAAAATTTTCAATTTGTTTCATTTTGGCCTCAAAAAAAATTCGTTATTTTTTTGTGAACCCCAACTTCTATTTGACTTATGCATCAAAATTTATATTGCTCAACACACTATAACAACTTTTGAATTTTTTAGTTGCAATCAATTTTTTTTAGTCATCAAAAATGAAATGATCGTTTATTTTTTTTTAGTGCATTAAAAAAATTTATAAAAAATCGGAAAATTAGAAAAACTTTTCCATTCACATAAACTTTTTTATATATATATTGCACCAACATACAACCGGATCTTGTAATTTTTCTTTTATAATTATTCGAGAACTTTAAAAAAAAAAAAACATGTGGTAGTGTATCCTGTCTCACGAATATTTGCTTTTTATTTAAATCTTTACCTATATATATATATAATATTATAAAGAGTATATATATATTATATTTGTGATTGAGTTTTTTGAGTTTGTTATGACGAATATCGAATCTAACTAACAATCTCTCTTTTTCTTATACTCCGTATGTTGTTGTTTCCAGTCGCATTATGGAGATGGAGCAACGCAAAACAAACCAGTTTCAAGATACGTCAAAAGCCGAATCATCATTGTCGTCGTCTTGTGCTATGATTGTTGCTCTTGATGAACCGCAACATGTTTTTGGTTCTGACATTACACGGAAAAATATCGTTGACACCACGTACTCAACCGGTCGAAAACTCTCAAGATTCTTCTTACATCAAAACCTCACAACAATCGGTTGTTCAAAACACGTCGTCTGTTGAAAACCATAAAGATGAAGTTGCTCTAAAATCGTCTTCTATTGGACTTCTTGATGTTGCTGTGAATAATAATGGATTGCAACAAGTTTCTGATTTGCTACTAGCTCCGCCGCAAGATGATGTTGCTCAAGAATCGCCGTCAGTTCTTGATGATCTTGCAGAGATTAAACAAGGGTTGCAACAATGTTTTGATTTACTACATCAACATGTTCCACGACAAGAAGTAGCTCAAAATATTGTTGAAACCCGTAAAGAATCGTCTACTAGGGAAGGGGATACAAGGACAAAGTTATTGAAGAAGCTGGATGATGTCAGTGCAAGTATGCCGTTGCTTGCGGGCGAATTTGATGGCTCTGTAGATAAAGTTGATGAGTTACTTCGTGATCGTGTTTCTAAGTTTCAGGTTGAGGTTCAGTGTAGTTTGAAAGTGATTAATGATAAGGTACAAGTAGATGCAAGAACTGACAAACAAGACGATGAGTTCAAGAACCATGAATCATGTGCTATCGTTCTTGATCAAAATAAAAGTTCCAATATGATTACTAATCAGATGCACAAAGATATCAAAAACATTGTTTTGTCGTCTTCATCAGTTGCCAAACCATGTATTGTCAATAATCAAAATCTTGAGGTTGAAGGCGCTAGTTCAAGACTTACGCTAGAAGAAGGCGCAAGTAACAAACAAGGTCCACCACAAGACGACGCTGACATCATAGGGCCTGAATCGTCTATTGATCAAGACCATGATATGCGACATCACGATAGGGAAGAACCGCCTCAAGAAGAAACGAAAGAAGATGACCCATCACAAGAAAATGTTGAAACCCCTGATTCAAAGTCTCATAGTTCCAAAATTATGCAAGAAGAGGTAAGTGATAAACAAGGTCCACCACAAGACGCTGATGAGGTTAAAGACCCGTCTGTCGAACGTGATCAATAAAATTCCCAAGCTTACGTCCTTGTAAAGAAGGTCCGTCCCAAGAAAGAATGAATGGTGCTGATCGATCACAAGAAAAATATAAAGCTAAACATGATGATGTTGTTGAGAAAAAACCGATGCACAAAGGAAATGTTAAAACAAAGTCCTGAAATTATAGCGAAAATTTGCAAGCAGGAAGTAGCATTTGTGGGTACTCATGTTGGAAGGAATCGATTTTCGCTAGGTGAATATTTCACATTTACAAAGGCGACCGGATCCAAGAAAGCTAAAAAGAAACCACAAAATTGATTTGTCTTATTTGCCAGTTTTAAGATTTTTTTTCTGCATTAATGGATTGTAATTGTATGATGGGCGGGATGAACAACATATGATGGTATTTAAGGTTGTTCCATATAAGTACTTTTTACCTTTACAACTAGAATCTGCCAAAACACTTGAAAACACCTTGTTAACTTCTGCGTTTTGAAACACCATGAACTAATCCAACATAACATGTTTAAATAAGCAAACCAAATACTACTATCCACACCTCATGCCACAAGACTCTGTTCACCATAGTTCATAACAGTTCAATTCCAACAGTTCAATTCCAACAGTTCTATAACATCATCAATATCTGGTAATCAAAACCATTGACAGATGTAAAATAGTTAAACAACATAGTTAAACAACTGTTGTTGTGATTCCCCTGATTTTGATTTGTCGGCAAATTCTCAGTTAAATAAAGGTAATACATAAACCAAGAGTTCAATTTGGCAATAGGAGTGGCAAGTTGATTCTTTGACCTTTCATAATCAAACTCATACCCAAAGTAGAAGGAAACAAACACTAGAAACTAGATATAGCGACTTGAAAAATCGATATAAATTCAAGATACACATCTGAATCCATTCTACAGATTAAATGAATCTATTGTAGTCTACTAATTTACTTCTAGATTAAGGCAACTGAATGTTAGAAGCTCACTTGATAGCGTTGGGCCATTTCAGCGTCCAACCTAAATAGATTTGACCACAAAATAGCCTAATTATAAATTAGTCGCTGAGAATTATTCAGCATAACTCCTTCTGAGTTCTTCAAGACAAAGTTTTCGCTTCAGTTCCGATGCAGTCCAGATATTGAAGTACAAGAGCCGAAGAAGTTGAGTTCAGTGAGGATGGCAATGCCTCACTGAACTATCTTTGATCTCATTCACCAAGATACTTAGCATAGAATCTCAAGTATCTAAAAAGTCAAAGGTAAGAAAATCTAAAAGGTACAAACAAGAAGAGTTTATCCCTTACCTAAAGTAGAAGCAGTTAATACACATCTTAGCAACCCATCAAATGCTCAACATGTGTAAAGTAGACACCAATTGTAAACATTAATTCTTTGCTATATAAAATAATGTTTGTTAAACAACATATCCAAGCAATCAATCATTTGACACACACTACACTATATAACTCGACTCGTCTTTGTGATTCCCCTGATTTTGATTTGTCAGCAGATTCTCAGTTAAATAAAACAAAATACATAAGCCAAGAGTTCAGTTTTGGCGTAAGAGAGGCAAGTGGATTATTTGACCTTCCATAATCAAACTCATACACATAGTAGAGGATACAAACACTAGAAACTAGATAATACGACTTGAAAACTCAATATAAATTCAAGATATACATCTGAATACCAGTCTACAGATCAAATGAATCTACCGTAGTCAGCTCAATGTTAGAAGTTCACTTGATAGTCTTGCTATGCTAAACATTATGAAAAGTATGTATTTTGGAGTAATTCCATGTGAAAATGACAAGAACTACTGCAATTAATAAATAAATAAGGCTTTGAAGAGACTGACCGGTTTGCAGACAACATTTCACCAAATGCAGTGAGCTAAACATTATATAAGAACTAACCTACCATGCTGAGTTCAATTAAAACATTCTAAACTAGGAGACATAGTTAATTATCTGCAAATTGATTAAGAAATGCTAAAACTTTATGTACTTTGCATCCATTTTGCTAGATTAAGAATTACTATAACTTGATAAGCATTCAAATACAAGATACGATATAAGCAGACAATCCTTCTATCTAAAACCATGAAAAACAGGTTTAATCATGCTACCTACTTAATTTAGACCCATAATCATGTAAACAGGACTGAAGTTGGTGTATGAGGTGAGCTTCCCTGGAACTACAGAAAGAGTTGATCCTCTGCATATATATTAAGTCACAAGAACAAAACAAATTACTCACCAAATCAGATGATTCCTATGTATCAGGTCACCAAATTATCCTACGAAATCCCATATCAAAAGTCATATACACAATCAACGTCTGGTTAAAGCAATATAAAGTACAATATAAACTCAAGTCTGGTCAACCTAAAGCAATATAAACTCACCTCAACATTTGTGCCTATCGCTGTATGTTTTAGGGATACCTATATATCAAGATTCAAAAGCTGACAACTTTCTTAAGAATATTCACAAGATTATCCCCTCCTTATGTTGATTGTTATCACTTTCTCAGATCCCAATCACCTCAGTTTATCTAAGCAAATGTCACAACCAACCATATCATAATGTTAATCAATAATATTCCAAACATACCAGAGTTAAAATCCTTGAGCAAGATAGCCAACCAATAGATAATTTAGCTGCATATTTAGCTCAACACAACCTAGTTTAATTACCTTAAAAATTCCCTTGAAAATCACTATATCATGTTCTTGCCGCGGCTCTCCTGTATAGAACATCTTGCCTAAACATTGTGTTTCAAAGAGCAATCACGAAATGATTTGTTGGCATGGGCTACGACTTTAAGTTAAAAGCAAAACGTAAGCACGTAAACTGATAAGGTTTTCCCAGTTTAGGTACCCGGGAAGGACGGGCCTTTGACTCACATGTACATGGTAGTGACCTTTCCGACCCTTTCGGCCACCCCCAAAAGTATACCTAGTGAATACTTCAAGGTTAAAGTGTTCAATCTTAATTTTGTAAGAATATCAGAACTACCAATATTAATCAACCAAATAACCACGGCAGCCAATATTCATATCAATTAGTTCAAAAGACTATAAAACCATATCAACAACCATAAAAAAAATAAAAAAGCAATAGCAAAATGCAGAGAAATTTTATAATGCCATATCTAATCAATAGAATCAGTCTCCGCCAAAACCGAAACAAAATTCATGTATAACATCAATTCAAGTCATCATCAAAATCCATGATAAACAAAATAAGCCAAACAATCAACCATTTGGCACTACTCATAAAAATAATAAATCATTATTTCCCATTTTCAATTTACCTCAAAACCAAAAATCCTAACTTGTTTCCTGTTTCACTTTCTCCTCATCCTCACCCGAACTCGTCTCACTCGCTACTTTCGCATTTTCCGCCTCTTTCGCTTTTTCTTGTTCTAATTGATTAAGCACTTGTTGTTCAGCCGATTTCTCAGCTTGTAAAATAGGAGCATAATAATCTTGATTAGCTTCCATACATTTCTTCAAAGCAGTAGTAACTTCAACACATTTGTTAACAATATCTTCACCATTATTCTCAGCTTCTTCAATACATTTTTCCCAATTTATAAATGTTTCTCTACATTCACCTCCTTTCATATATGCACAAAATGGACACTCACCCTCTTCTTCTTCTTCCAATTCTTGATCTGGGTTGTCATTATCTTGGACTGGTTTTGATGATTCTTGATTAGGGTTTTCAGATTCATGATTAGGGTTTAGGGTTTCTGGGGTTTCTAGGGTTTTAGGGGGTTGTGAAGTATTTTCTTGATCTGGGTTTGTTAGGTTTTCAGATGGGGTTTGAGACATGGCGGCGGATGTGGTGGTGGCCGTTGTGGCGGCGGAGGTGGTGGTGGCGGCGGTGGTATTAGGGTTTGGGTCGTCTGGTGATGAAAAAATGGTGCCCATTGTTTTTGTTTTGAAGGTTTAATAAGTTAAACCCTTTCTGATGGTCGGTGGGTGGGAATTTTTTTTATAAAATGTTTGGGTGTTTTTTATTGACTTTTTGGTTTG
>BQNB010131838.1:0-14408 GCA_026074375.1 Tanacetum coccineum | reverse complement strand
CGGGTCATGTCGAAATTTGGTAAAAAGTTTATACTTAGAAATTTTCTTAAAAACGTGATTTTTGATTTTTAATAATAAAATAATATTTATTTATTTTCACTAAAAGACGAAAAATATAATTTTTCTCAAAACTTCTCTAATGTGTTTATTATGAGTAAACGTTTTATTTTCAACCGTATAATGATTATTTTGAAGTGGTTAAGGTGTACCGAATGGACTTGTCGAGATATATTTATAATTAATAATTATAAATATTTATTATATTACTTATCTATTTACACTAAATAGTATAAGTATGTATCATCGGAGAATGAGATTGATATGATTGCGGAGATAAGTCGTCAACCATCACACCACTAAAAACTATTTTGGGTAATTGTACAACGCGTCTAAACTCTATGCATCAAACGTGAAGATTGTTTTGGAACTGAATGATTAAACGAGACATTAACTGGACTAGGTCGTGTGCGGGCGTCGTTGTATTTGCTTGTGTAATAGAAGTTGGTTGCTAAAGACTTGCTTGAGGTGAGTTCTCGTAGCCCTACTTTTTACTGGTTTTTCCGTTAGGGGAAAATGATACTCAAATGTGTTTTGAAATGTTTTGAATTGATCTGTGCGAAATGTAGTTTTGTTTTTGGGACAAGTTATGTGCTTATGACTGCTATGTGAATATTATGTGCTGATTTACTTGCATGTACTGTATTTGGCATGGCAAGGTTCTGTGTGGTACTTGCATGTGCTGTGTTTGGCATGCAAGTTTTTATGTGGTACTTGCATGTGCTGTGTTTGGCATGCAAGGTTCTGTGTGGTACTTGCATGTGCTGTGTTTGGCATGCAAGGTTCTGTGTGGTTCGCCCTAATATAGTGCTCCAACTGGTAGGCCCTTTAGGTGCGTTAGTGATTTGGGAGTTGCGACTCCGGGTTTATTATTGGATGTTGAGATATGACTAGCGGGGATGCTATGTCTTGGATTGTTAGCATATATTCACTGTCATATAGCACTATTGTCCACTGTTGAAATATTGGCACAACTTTTGGGTTTAAGGTCAAACCTACGAGCTCACCAACATTATTGTTGACGTTTTCGAGTATCATTTTCAGGTGAAGTGAAAGAAGAGTAGTTTGGTGATTGATAGCAGACTTAGAAGTATCCCGTGTGGAATTTCGTTTGAAGTCTTGCTTGCTTGTTGTTTGATTTTAGTATTTGGAGATCTTGGATTAAGTTTGGTTATGGTCCCCTGCGAGGGCATATGAATAAATGTAAGAGATTTGTGGATTTTAGTTGCGATTTGGGACATCACTTGAGTTTGTTCAAGGTTGATGGTCTTCATAGCACTTGGAGTTTATGCAATGTAGTTTTCTCTATTTTGTATCTTGTGTTATGATTGATCATTATGTTGCATTCCCAAGTTTCCGCCATTGTCGGGGTGTGACAGATTGGTAATCAGAGCCAAGGTTATAGAGAACTAGGTGGTTTGGCCTAGACTATAACCTAAGATCCGTCGTCTAGTTGCGTATAGGATCTATGTGCGCGGTGTTCCGCTTCTGTGTGCCTTTGTGTGTTCGCGGTTTGGTGCCTTAGTTATGTCAGTCATTGAAATGGGTGGGCTCAATATTGGATATGAATGGGAAAGGATGCGAATATAAGTACGGTGGCCAACGTAGTTATAAGCTACGCAACTCCACTCATACTTGATAATGTTGTCACACAAATCGATGTTTGACACCTGTAGGGCGGAGTTACGATGTATAACTGGTTATATATAGAAAGATATCCTATATATTTGTGCGATCTTCCTACTTACTAACTGCTCATGTTCTACGTCTCCGTATAGATAATGCCGCCAAGGATGAGGACCCGAAGTGCTGGTCGGCCTGCTGCCGAATCACTAGGAGGGGGAACGGGTGAACGGGTTGGTAGAGGTGGAAGGGGTAGAAGACCTAGGGAAGGTAATGATGAGCGTGTTGAGGATTTGAATGGTCAAGGAAATGACCAGGGTTTAGGAGCTAATGGGGGTGTAGAGGGAGTCAATGGGAATGTAGAGGGAGCCAATGGGGGTGCACCCGACTTCTCGACGATCATTGCCCAACAATTGCAGAACCTCTTACCCGCCATGCTAGCTCAGGTTAGTAACCGAGGAAATGTTAGAAATCAGAATGGTAATGTGGTTAATGAGAACGTTCATGATAAACGTGGAAAATGTTGTTAGTAAATGGCATACCGGGTAGGTTGGTTCATATTAAGAGTTCTAGCATGTAAACCCCTAAGGAATATGATGGTAAGGGAGGTGATGTAGTTCTTACTCGTTGGATTGAGAAAATGGAGAACGTACAAGATATGAGTGGTTGTAGTATTGACCAAAAAGTGAAATACACTGCTGGTTCATTTGTGGGTAAGGCTTTAACGTGGTGGAACTCTCAGATCCGCACGCTAAGCCGGGAAGTTGCTGTTAGTATGTCATGGAATGACTTTAAGTTTATGATGATACAAGAGTTTTGTCCTAGTCATGATGCAAAATTGGAATCTGAGTTGTGAATCACGTCATGTCGGGCATGGCAATGCTGCGATACTGATAGGTTTCCATAGTTGCTGGATAGTTTCCACATTTGGTAACGTCCAAAGAGTAGGATGTTTGAGAGGTTATATGATGGCCTTGCTCCACAATTCCCGTGGATGGTGGCAGCAATGAAGCCAAAAGACTATACAGAAAGCAGTGCAGATTTCTGGTTCACTGATCGATGAGGCTGTTAGGAATGGATCAATTAAGAAGGTTAAGAAAAGAGGAAATGTAAGGGAACCTAGCAAGGATAAGAATGGTAGGGATGATAATAAGAGGACTAGGATTTAGGATTCAGTTACGAGATTGAGATAGCTAGCGGACAGCTAGTAGAGATTAATAAGGTTATTAAGGGTTGCAAACTGGAAATCGAGGGTCATGTCTTTGACATCGACTTGATACCTTTTGGACATAGGATTTTTGATGTGATTATAGGTATGGACTGGTTGTCTAATTATATAGCTAAAATAATTTGCCATAAGAAGGTAGTGAGGATACCACTACCGGATGGCAAGGTGCTTAGAGTAGTAGGAGAGAGACCGGAAGAAAAAGCGAGATTGTTGATGAGTGCTAAGGCTAGTGATAAGAAACAAGAAGAGATTGTTGTGGTTATAGATTTTCCTGAGGTATTCCCGGATGATCTATCTCTGATTACCGTTAAATTTTTTATATTTATTTGATATTAAAAACATAATAATAATATTATTTATTATTCGGGAAATTGAGTTTCGAATTGAGTTAATCCCTGGAGCAACGCCGGTAGCAAAGTCTCCCTATCGTTTGGCACCTTCTGAATTGGAGGAGTTGTCTGGACAACTCAAGGAACTCCAAGACAAAGGTTTCATTCGACCAAGTTCATCGCCTTGGGGAGCGCCGGTGTTGTTCGTTAAGAAAAAGGATGGTTCTTTTAGGATGTGCATTGATTATAGAGAATTGAACAAGTTGACCGTTAAGAATCGTTATCCGCTTCCTAGAATTGATGATCTATTTGATCAACTGCAAGGGTCGTAGTTTTTCTCGAAGATAGATCTTAGGTCTGGATACCATCAGCTGAGAGTGCATGAGGATGACATACCAAATACTGCATTTAGAACTTGTTATGGACATTTCGAGTTCACTGTAATGCCCTTTGGTCTGACTAATGCACCAGCAATATTTATGGATTTGATGAATAGAGTTTGTAGGCCGTATCTTGATAAGTTTGTGATAGTGTTTATAGACGATATCTTAATCTACTCTAAGACTCAAGAGGAGCATGTAGAACACTTAAGGTTAGTCTTGGAACTGCTCAAAAAGGAGAAACTGTATGCTAAGTTTTCTAAGTGTGAATTCTGGCTAAGAGAAGTGCAAGTTCTTAGGCATGTGAAAATGGTAATGAATTCATGTGGACCCTAGTAGATTGAGAGCTGTTAAGTAATTGGGAAAGCCCATAGAACTCAGACTAAGGTTCGTTTATTCTGTAGGATTGGCCTGGTATTACTGTGATATTCATTGAGAACTTCTCTAAGATAGCTAAGTCTCTTACTATCTTGACTCAGAAGAGTAAGACTTTCGATTGGGGTGAGGAACAGGAATTGACATTTCAGACCTTGAAGAATAAGTTGTGTAATGCGCATGTTCTAGCTCTCCCCGATGGACCGGAAGACTGTGGTATATTGTGATGCGTCCGGGATAGGACTAGGCTGTTGTCACACCCCGCAATTTTCGATATTTTAAATGACTATTTTACCCTTTGACTTTTTGGGTCTGACTTGACTTTTTGACTTTTTGACCTTCTACAGTCACATAAAAACGAATACCGCGTAACCTACAATTTTGAAACTATTAAATAATAAAATGCTAAATTATAATTATTATCTCTCATTTACAAATTTATTTTTCAAACTTATTTGACTTGAAAACGAGAAGATATATATTATTTTAAGTTGACTTATCAAAAACGACCCGCTAAATCACTTTTTTCACGACCCGGACTCTAAAGAAATTTGATGTAAAACGACATTCCGAACAACTTTTTAGTTTTACCCGAGACTTGAAACCAAACAGAAAATGACTAAAATAGCCTTGCAAAATTAACTAGTACCAACCCAAGAATGATTAAATTTACATTTAATTATCAATTTTTATTAAATAAAAGCATTTAATAAATTAATTAATATTTTATTCAAAAGCGTTTATTTAAAAACGCGAATGTTCAAAATAAAGCTTCATTTTTACAAGACAAAGCTTACTCGCGACACCCAATAATACCACATAAATAATAATGATCTTAAATATATTTTTTAAAAATATTTATAAAATACTAGTTGAGTGAATATTCATTTTTATAGGAAAAATGATTTGGAAAACAATGGCGCAACTTTTGTATTTTGAATAATCCGTTAACTAACCCAAAACAAGCCGGAACCGATATTGTAACAAAAATTACACTATGGGTCCTGTGGTAACATTATAAAATTAACCTCATCTATTTTGGGCTTGTCACATTCTTTTATAACTTTTGTGTATATATATCAAAGTTACTAGGGTTTTCTCATTATCCTCAAACCCTAACAGACACACTTATACATCTCCTCTCCTCCCCTCTATTATTCCGGCGCCCCCATCTTATCCGGCCAAATTTCTGGCCAGATCCGGCCGTAACACAAACCATATCCACCCCGTCAGCCACCTCAGCACGCTGGCCCACCGAGCACCCACACGACCGAACACACACCTCACCCCATCACCCTCACGCATCTCCACCTCACACCAAAACTGCGGCAGCAGCCAGCTGCTACCAACACTCCAACATCTCCATCTCGTCGCCAACAATCACCTCCACTCGTCTTCGTCACATCGAAACCACCACCCCTCACCTCCACGCTACCGCGATCAACAGCAGCATACCCACCACCCCGCTACGGCAGCACCGTTGACCACTCTTCCCTCTTTTTTTTTTTGAGTGTTTAGATGTTATGTTTTTGTGTAGTATTTAAGTGTGGCTATTCTTTTTAAAAACAAAAAGGGTGCATGATTTTTTGTACAGTTAGGGTGCGTTTGTTTTGATAAACGCAACAAAGGTTTGTTTGGTTTGTGTGGTTAAACAGCCCCACAGGGGGCGTTTGGTTTGCTGATTAACTGTCCCATAAAGGAGCGTTTTGGGTTCTGGGTTTTAACAGCACTCAAGGGTGTTTTGTTTTGTCTGTTAACAGCCATAAGGGCGTGTTTGGGACAGCGGCCCCAACAAGGGTTGTGTTTGGTTTTGCTATATTTTGTTATTTGTTTTATTTTGTTTAAATATATATATTGAAACACGCGCGTATTTTGCAACATGGTTTGATTAGAAGTGGAAAACGTTGAATTTTAAAAATGGAAACGTTATATAAACGAATAGGTCATGCCGAAATTTTTATAAATTTTTATACTTAGTATTTCTCGCTACAACTTCTATTATTTTTGGAAACCGATGAATCGGACTAAGTTATACTTAAAGATATATTAATTACAATTATACAATAACTCGACAACGAACGAAAGATATACTTTTACAAACGAGACAACCATTTTAGCTAAAAAAGGAAACGAAATACAAATTTATAAAATATTATTTTATTTGTTCCTACTAAAAGATAAACCATAAATTTTGTAGAAACTTTTAAAACAACGTTTACCTAATACGTAACTTTAAAACGTGTGTTTACTTTTCTGCAAGAACTTTTTATTAATTTAATTAGTGACTTTTGAAAACGTGTCGAATTATATTGTTACCATTATTTTCTCACGTTTCTTATATAATACATGTAAAGTATTATATATTGTGACTTATTCTTTTGGTTGTTTGTCTTTGTTATATAATTCACCATATGAATTATATAATTGTTTCTTTTTCATATGTAATATATATACGGAATATATTACTCACTTTGCGTTTGCTTTTCGATTTATTTTATTTAACCAACCACCAAACTCTTACAACATGAAATCCAAATCCTTTATCAACGTGTCGCGTTGACGTACTCATCCATCAGAAAACCCTAATTCATCATCCTAAGCTAGTGGTACTTAGCCGTTAAGTTAAGCTGCATCTTCTTGGTCGAGTCGTTCCATTTTCTGTTTATGCCGTCCTTATTAATTTCATTTCTGCTAGTTGCTCTGCAACATCAAGGTGAGTTCATAGCCCCACATTTTACTTGTTTTACATATACTTTACTACTTTTGGGGTGAGAAACATGCTCGTTTACAAACTCGTTTACGTTACTGAATTTCAAACTCGTTTATACGTTGATTACAAACTCGTTACATGATTGATATCACACTCGCTTTTACTTATGGATTTAAGTACTTTAAGCTTTTACAAAACGTTTGAAAGCTTTTACATTGGACACAAGTGTTTTCTGTTGAGCGTTTCCTGTCTTATTGTGTTGCCTAAGTTTGGCTTTTACAATACCCACATTGCCCGAATTATCATGAACTGTTAATTTCTGACCGGAGGACCGGTTGAGGGAGCGCGAGTGAATAAATAGATCTATTGGGACTAATTATCCCTATCCGGGTGAGTAGCGCTCACTGTTTGAGTTTGCCAAGAACAAACAGATATATGTCATGTCGATGTGCGTTATGGTGTCTTTGGTTTGGGACACCGGTTAAGGGCAGGAAACTATGTGACGATGGGGGGGGGGGGGGGGAGGATGTAAGTATGCCCTGTTGATTATTAGCTTCAGTGTCATGAGCTTAGCGCAACAATAAAATACTTTTATGTGATGATGTATCTGTTATAGTAGTTCCGCTGCGTTTTGAAATCTTATGTCCACACTACTTTTGGTTGAAACATTTTCAATACTAAACATTTTTCCATAATACTGTTAGAGTGAAGCTGTACTCACTGAAACGTTTTTTATCCTCAAAATATTTTATATAAACCTATGAATTCACTCAACTTTTATGTTGACCGGTTTTTAGCATGTTAGTTCTCAGGTTATAGCTTTTGGACTTTTTGACGAACCTATGTGGAGTCTACGTAGCAATATATACCCATTTCAAGGCTTATCAAATTATCATACTCCGTTGTCTTTTAAAAAAACATAATTCGCTTCCGCTATCTTTTAAAACTAAATTCAAAACTTCACGCTACAATGTAACTTTCTTCTGCAAATGTTTAAATTCTTTTAAATCTGTAAAACTTATCTATTTTTAAATAATGCAACGAGTTGGTGATTTTCAAATACGCCATTAATGGTCCTTCTCTTCGTGCCTTGTGTTCGAATTAGATGAAGTCACGCCCTCGGACACGCTTTAAGAAACTCCTCCCGAGAATTAAAGGTACTCGGGGGTCTGGCTCAAAATCTACAACCACAAAATCTGCTGGAAATTGGAACTTTCCCACCGTTACATAGACATCTTCGGCGATTCTGATTGGTTCAGAGATCGAATGGTCCGCTAGTTCTAGTGTCATGCAAGTCGAGGTTAGTTTGGGAAGAGAGATATTCTTCCATACGGAATATGGCATAAGATTAATGCTTGCGCCAAGATCGGCCAAGGCGTTGCATGTATTAATCCTGAAAAATTCACATGGAATAAGAAATCGGCCAGGGTCTCTAAGTTTTTTTGGTAACTTGTTGAGGATGACCGCTGAGCAATTCTCGTTCAATGGAGTTCTAGCCATTTCACTCAACTTTTCTTTTTTTTTCCGATTAAGGTTTTTAGAGTCGAGGCGAATTTTGGCATAAGCATCAAGGCATCCGTAAAGCTAATTTCAAAACTCAAATCTCTAAAGATTTCATAGAATTTCTCAATTTGGTCGTTAGCTTTTTCACGGCGCCTTTCATCATTTCTTCTTGAAGGAAATGGAATTGATGTTTTTTGGTTAGGAATCGAAACACTAACTGGAGCATTTACGGGCTCAGAGATTGATTCATGATGGACAACAGGGACAACCGAAGGTTGGACGTCTTCGGTGCTTCCATTATTAGCAAGAGGCATCATGTCCTTTGTGACCTCGGTCTCACGTTCCACTACTTTAGGAGAAGAAGTAGTAGGAATCGTGGGTCCTTTGTAAGCAACACCACTTTGAGTGGTAATACCTTTCAAGTCCTCCTTCGGGTTAGTAACCGTGTTACTTGGGAGAGTTCCCGTACCCGAAGATGAAGCGGTATTGGCATTCACGAATTTGGAGAGCATGTCTGTTAAATTGGCTATTTGATTTTGTAAACCTTGGCCCTGATTTTGCATATTTCTCAATACAGCATCATTAGCCTTGACATAATTCTCAAAATCGGTCTTTGAAACACCTTGCACTTGCTGAGCAGGAGCTTGATAAGGTTGAGCTTGGTAAACTGGTGGTTGACTAGTCGGAGGTTGATACACTTGTCCTTGGTAGAAGTTATTTCCACGGTTTTGATTGGAATTGGTTCCTCGATTTTGGTTGAAATTATTTCCTTGATTCTGATTGAAACGGTTTTGATTATTTTGAATCGGAGGAAAACCAGGAGGTCGGATTTGGTTTGCAACCATCGGAGGTCTAGAATTTGTATTTCCTTGATTAAAATTGGCTGCAGCAGCTTGTGAAACGTACTCTTGAATGTTGTCTTGATAAATGTTGCCATCGGTGGCTGGACAATTTCTATAAGAATGAGCACCTCCACAAGTTACACAACTCTGCTCAGTAGGAGCGGAGATTAGATTTTCTTATCAAGAAGTAAAGCTTTCACCATATCTTTCAACTCAGCAACTTCGGAAGAGATTCCGGGGGTGGAAGTGCTCGAACTCACTTTGGCAACAACTGGTTTGTTGCGTGAATTACGAACTTTGGATTTGCTTTCAATGATTCTTAGGCAATCACGAGGCATTTTATCCAAAAAGTTGCCACCCGCGGCGGAATTTAACGAATCTTGATCGTTAGAGTTCAAAGCATTATAGAATGTATCGAGTTGATGCAACTCAGAAAATCCATGGTGTGGACATGCCCGAAGAAGATCATTAAATCTGTCCCAAGCTTCATAAAACGTCTCATCAAATCTTTGTTGAAATCTCGTGATTTCATTTCGAAGATTTGTGGTTTTAGAAGGAGGGAAAAATTTGTTGATGAATTTTGAGACAAGATCATCCCATGTTTGAATCGATCGAGGGGGTTCTTTCTCAAGCCAAATCCGGGCTGCCCCCTCGAGGGAAAATGGGAAAAGCATAAGCTTTACCGACGTACTCGGACTGTTCGGAGAACTTCACGTAGAAGTGATCTTGTTGAAATATCGGATGTGGGCATGAGGATCTTCTTTGTCATGTCCGAAGAATTGCTTGTTTTGAACGAGGTTAAGCAGACCGTGCTTAAGCTCAAAGTTGTCCGCGGTGATTTCGGGCACAACGATGGCATCCTCGTAACCCGCGGTGGGTGCTTCAAGCAACTGAGCCATAGTCCGGTTATCATCCATCGGAGCTAGGGGAGGAGGTGGATTTTCAAGTGGTTCTTCAAGATTAAAAGGTTCAACAACAGGTGGGGCCTGGTGTTGTTGATTATGAAGATTACGAGACTGGGAACGAGTGTGCATACACTAAAAAGGAAAATTTACACTAATTTTTTTCTTTTTGGTTTATCAAAAGTAAATTCACAGTTTATTTTAATAACGGACAACGAAAAAGACAACTTAAACCTAATAACGACCAAGCTTCTCGTAACTCTCGAAAAAAAAACGCACAAAGAGCGAGGAAAAGAAAGCGGCGAACTATTATAAACCTTTTTTCCTTTTTAGGGTACGTAGTTCCTAGAACAACCCCCTTATACCCCTCTTAGAGTTTGTTTTATCTTTTAAAAGGTGAACCGTACCTCGCGTACACAAAAGCAATTTTTAAATCTTTTGTTCGAATTGGGAACCAACAAGTTCACCGAAAGTTATTATGATAATACGCTCAGTTGAGAAATTATATTTGGTATTTACCAATTTGGGAATTTTATTGATAATTAAAAGACAAGTTTTTATATAAAATATATAGTAAGTATAATCTAAAAACACAAATCAATAAAACCAGGAAGTAGTATAGAATGTTCCCGGGTCGTTTATCCCCAACGAGGCTGGACTGGAGAATCGATACAGTCGGAAGATTGGAGTTTGAATGAGAGAAATGATTTGAGAGTGTGGAAAGCTAAGTTAAACAATAACAAACAAAAACGATTAAGAAAAACCTAAAAATTATGAAATTAAGCTGAAAAACGAGAGCACGAATCCCGAACAAGGGGTCAAAAACCTAAAATCTTCAAAATTAACCCTACAAAGAAATTTTCACTTCTAAACTACTCTAGGGGACTAATAACGAAGAATGAAAAAGACTAGACTGAAAACGGAGGTCGTTTGACCCAAAAACGAGTCAAGACAAAAACCGTACCCGAGCCCCGTTCTTTAAAAATCAAAAGTTTGAAAAATTAACCCTACGAAAGTTTTTATATTTTTCCTACGTAAATTATGACTAAAGAAAATTTTCTAAAAAAGAAAATTTTTTTTTTGATAATTTTTGTATTTTTTATGAATTTTTTAAACTTTTAACTAAATTAAATTATAAAAAATACTAAACTATTTTTAAAAATTCTGAAAAATTTACCTAAAATACTAGACCTAAAATCCTACCTAAGAAAAATAAGAAGCCCAAAGTTCGGCTTATAAATAAGCCGAAAATAAGCTGAAACAGCTTATGGCTTATTAAGGCCAAAAAGGGGTTAAATACTAAACCCCTTGGGACTCTAACGTAGAAGTCCCAAGGGCACAGCGGTAAGACTTGTTATAAAAGAGAGGTGTATTGAGGGTAGAGGCCCGGGTTCGAGTCTTGCTCACCCGGGTCACCCCTTATCTCCTCTTTTTTTTTATGAAAACTTTTTAAGCAAACTTGTTAAGCTCATTGAGCTTAACATTTTTCATAACTGCAAGAATTTGTAAAAGCTTATAAATAAGCTAAAAAAAAGGCTTTTTGTTTGGACAGTAGCTTAAACAAGTTTTAAGGCAAAAGTGGCTTATGGCTTTTGACTGTTAGCACAAATAAGCAAACTTTTGAACAAATAAGCTGAATGAATTATCTAACCTATCCTAAATAAGCACTAATGAGTTAAAATCTACAACTAAATAAGCTGAAAAGGGCTTAAACTAGACAGAAAGACTAAATAAGCTTAAGGCTTAAATGGCTAAATCTATTTGGCTGTTAACACTCAATAAGCTAGCAAAGTTGGAAAATGGCTAACACAACTAAATACACAAATAATATGAACTACTAGGGACAAGAATAAGCAAATGAGATAAGCTCAATAAGCCAGAAGTGGCTTAAACACTCAGCAGTACTAACTTTGGAGTTAGTACTGCTAGGGTGCTTTTAAGGCAAAAATGGTTTATTTAAATACCCAATAAGCAAAGAAAGGACTAATAAGCTAAGATAACTTATCACACAAACATTAGGGACAAGAAAAATAAGCAAATGAATAAGCCCAATAAGCCAAAAATTAGCTTACCCTCAGCAGTACTAACTTAAGAGTTAGTACTGCTGGTTGTGGCTTTGGGCTTAAAACCCACAATAAGCAAAGGAAGGGCACAATAAGCTAACATAAGCAACAAGGGAACTAATAAGCAAGTAGAAACTGAATTCAACAACTAATAAGCTCCTAATAAGCTAGAAAAAGAAAATAAGCATTTTACTACACTATGCTAAGTAAAACAGTCAAGTAGCCTACTTTGAGCTTAAAAATAAGCAATCCAAAGGGCTTCCTAAGGTCTGAGCTTTTTGGGGCTTATAGTTGGACCTAGGGGTAATCTAAAAAGCTAAAAAGATCTAGGGGCCTAAGGATAAATAAGCTAGAAAGATGGTCCTTAAAAATGGTGGCCCTAACACCAGTTGAAATATAGCTAAAACCAGGGGGCTTAACCTTATTTGAAAAAACAGGTTTTGAAATAACTATCAAATAAGCTTAAAATGAAAAATAAAGTGTAAACATATTGAAAAGGGCTTAAGGTAAGATTATGCTCAAAATTTCATTTGCTAAAAACAAAGAAAACATGCTGATTTTAGTCTTTGAAAAAGGGCTTTTTCTCTAACAAAAATTGACACCAAAATTTTCTTTTGCAGTTTGGACTTAAGTTAACAAATGAATCAAACACTTTTTGAAAACTTTTTTTAGACACACAATGACGACTCCTTTTTGAAACTAAAACCTCTAGGATACAAGATTAACCAAATAAGCTCTGTAGTCTCAAAAATACAGCAACCTAAAGAGCAACTAAATAAAAAATGAAAAACAGTTTTGAACTTAAAAACTTTGTGAAAACAGACTAAAAAGGGCTTAATAATTTAAGCCAAAGTTAACCATAAGACACCAACCCATGTCCTTGCCCTTTTTGACCCATTTTGGGCTTAACCCAAACACACCTTTAGAATTTCAAAACTGATTTTAAAACATATAAGAACTGATTTAAGCTCAAAATTTTAAAGACTACTACTAATTATGCAATATTAAGCAATAAAAAGTGAAAAGCAAAACAAATAAGCACTTGAAAATCTAATAAGCTAATCAACAAAAATAAGCTATTCTAGGCAGTTTTAAGCAATTTGCATGTAAATGAAATAAAAGCACCTAGAAAGCATATTTAAGCATCACTAAACACCAATAAGCACAATAAGCCATTAATAAGCTAAAATATCAGGCAATAGTAATTTTAAAGCAAAAATTAAAGAACCATACCTTAACTTGCTCAAAAAAGATTTTTGAATACCAAAATAACACCAAACCCTACCCAAAGCTTATAAAAGCTTAACTAAGAAACCCAATGAGCCATCCTTGTTTGCTCATTCATCCTTTTGCTTGATCAAACAGTACCCTTTTTTTTTCTTCTTTTAAATTTTCCTTAAATTTTTGTATCAAAGTTGAAAACAGATTATATAGAGCTTATATTAAGAGCTTATAAGGTTGTTAAAAAAACTCAAGTAACTTAGACACAATGTAAGATTAAAGCTGAATTTTCATTAAAACAAGAAAGTACAAGTACATAAAGTTGAACTAAAACTACACACTAAAACTATTCTTACAAAAAAAACTCCTTTGCCATAATGGCTTACAAAGGACTTATATAGAAAAGCTAAGCTAGGGTTTTCACTTCTGTCTTCACTTCTGTGTGTGCTTCTTTGTAGACACACAAATAGTCTTATGTGCTTGTTGTGAGAGTGTAGAAAACACAAAGCAACTCTTGGCCATTGGATTGTTTTGGAGCCCACTCAAAATCGTCTCAACCCTTGATCGAATTGGTGGGTTTTTGGATTGCCAACTTGGCATAGCCCATGTGGGGGTGGGGTTTAGTTATAGTGATGGTTTTGGATGGATGTGGGGAGGTCAACGAAGTTGACATTGACAGGATGTGGGGTTTGTGATATTGGCGGGAAATGTGTTGGGAAGATGTACAGTAGTTTAAACGGGGGTGTGAGGTTTGTGGTTTTGTCATAATTGATCCCTGAGGGTTATATTCATGCTTGCACCACTCGTCCTTGTGTTTATACAAGTTTGAAATTTTGACAGAAACACCCCCTAAGTGTTATAAAGGCCTTTGCAAGTTAAGTCCTTTTGGGTTATGGCTTTGAGAAGTTGGCAGAATCAGCCCTTGTGGTTAATACTTTGATGTATTGGCAGATTGGGTCCCTCACAATCATTTTCTTTATATCCTTCATTAAATAAGTTTAGGGACTTGGCAATTTCAGTCCCTAAACTTATTTTTCTTCACTTTTTGACTTTGGATTTGTCGGGGTTGACTTGGGTTGACTTTTTCAGACTTGGGCTTTGTCTTGACTTTGTCTTTTCCACGCTTTTCCATTCCGTGTCCGATTTTGTCGTTTTGGCTTTGTTTTTCGTCCTTT
>BQNB010131837.1:0-12739 GCA_026074375.1 Tanacetum coccineum | reverse complement strand
GTTGCAAGTTCAGAGAAGAATGTATTATATAAACGGAAACAAGAAGGTGCTCGAAAAGATATTGAACGAGCTTTTGGGGTCCTTCAAGGACGTTGGCGTATTATAAGTCAACCGGCGCGTGCTTGGACTATCAACAAGCTACGCAGAGTTATGCATACTTGCATTATATTGCATAATTTGATTTTAGAAGATCAAAAGTATGCGTTAATCGAGTTTGACGAAGAAACTTATATATGTCCCCAACCAAATATATTAAGGACATGGGTCGAGCGATGCGATATCCGACGAAAAAAAGACAAAGAACTGCGTGATAAAAATACACACGCAAAGCTTCAACGTAATATCATTGAGCATCTTTGGCAACAACATCAACAAGAACGTTAGTTTATGTATAATTTGATGTATTTTTTTAATTTTCGCATTAGTGTTTGAATTTCGCAATTTTTTTTTTAAATGTATAGTTTGTATTTTTAATTTTAGTGAAATGAATTATGTTTGTGTGAAAAAAAATTAAAAAGAAAAAAAAATAGTTAGTGGTGAGGCCCAAGTGAAGAGGTAAAAGTGTGTTATGAGTGAAGGGGTATTTTTGAGTGAGAGTGAAAAGCTGATGTGGCAGCCTTGGAGCCCGTTTTGTTTTGTGGCTTAAGCCACTACACCCTTTACTCTTATAACTTTATGTCGATCAAATCAATCGAAAAATGGTCCCCCATCCCATTTATATGACTACCTTTATTTAGAGGTGAACAAAAAAACCGGTTTTAAAAACCGAAAAACCGAACCGGTCAACACCGGGTTTGATCAAACCGGCGGTTTGGAACCGGTTTAGGGTTTTCGACCTTCCACCGGTTTGTATACCGGGTTTTCAAACCGGTTTCAACCCGAACCGTTTTTTTTTTTTTTTGAATTTAGCTATTCTATTGTGAGAGGTCCCGTGAAGGAGAGTTTTCGATAGAGATGCGGTCAACGAGCTAAACTTCGGCAAGAAATTTATTTTTCAGCAACAAATTCATTTTGCGGCAACAAATTTCGGTGGCTGATTTGGCTGAAATTCGCATGGTCACTCAGAAACGACCCAACGGGCAAAGCTCACCCAACGGGCAAGGCTCACCAGAGCTATCAGATGAAGAAATTGCACTAGATGCTAGCAGCGAAGGCACTATGTCTCCGGAAGGACCACGGTATGATTATATGCTGAGCAGTGAAGCCGAAGATGATTACTAATTTTCGATTAGTATGTTGTATTTTTAATTCGCTTGCATTATGTTGTTGATGTTGTATTTTAAATTTCTTTGCATTGTGTTGTATTTCCTTTCAAATGTATTTCATTTCTGATGTATTAGGGTTTTTATATTAAATAAAAGTTGAAGTTTATTCCGTTTATAGCGTACAAAACCAACCAAAAAAAAAACCCCGTCAAAACCGGTTTTGGTGGTTAACCGGTTCGACAAAAACCGCACCCCAAACCGGTTTCGACTGGTTCGTTGACCGAAACAGGTTCCTGTTTGACTGAAACCGAACCGAACTGGTTAACCGATTTGCGCACGTCTACCTGTATTCTATCGTTGTATCATATGATATAATAAAAACGTATATGCATATACGTAATTAGATAGTCTTAGCTCGAAGACCAAATCATATTGATAACCGAAACTAAAAAGCAAGAAAAATACATTTAGTTCCATAAGTTGCCTAAACCAACCAAACACTACAATTAGAGAAAATACTGATCCTAATGACAAGTTACTTCAGTACCGAAGCTCCATTTATACCGATTTTAATGACTGGGCTGCGAAAAGATAACCTAGAACACTTATAATGACCGATTAAAGTTACTCTATTTCATGTTTAAAGTCATTTAAGGTCCACAAATGTATAGTGACTAGTCAAACTTATTTTTTAATGGCATTGGTCCGCAAGTACTAGTTTTTTGACCCATTGCTTTCAGTTAGCTTCTAATTTCTCATGTGCTATTTTAATGTTTGGTTCAAGCGCAACAAACACTTAATTATGGCATAACAACGAGACTACGAGGCTCCAAGGAAAGCAATAACAGCAGTAAAATGAAAGAAAGTTTGTTGCCGGGACCAACACCATCCGAAAGACAATCCTAGAAGCAACAGATCAAAGAATGAGAATCGCCATATCGCCTCATGTCTATACAACTGAACGTCCACAAACGTCATTTTTCTTCGCGTATGACAAATACAAGTACATGATGATTCACATGAAAGATAGAGAGAGAACAAATCCAAAAGACATGGATCATTAGATATGAGTCCAAAGTATGTTTTGTCAAGTTGCGAAAAGGGGTAGAGACAGGGAACCCATACCACCAGTCCCCACCACCACAAGCCACCCCACCTCCACCACCACATGGTTGACATTATTAGAGAGAGAAGATGATAATGGTGGGGCTATGCTATGCACATGGTGAATAGAAAAAAATGTTGAATAGTGGGTAGTGATTGATAGGCACATGTACAAATTCCCTCATTGGGTTAAACAAGAATCATAGTAAGATGATTGACATGCAATAAAGATGTCAGGTTTTTAGATATGCTGGTCATGTTTTTGTTACTACCATGGTTAATTTGCTAGACAACCCAAAACATTTATCAGCTTATTTTTTGCTTTTTAACACACCACAAATATTTAAGCATCTAGATTTCTTAATCATCTACATGCATTTTGTAAAATCTAAATAGCATGCCATCTAGTTATTTATTCTTCAGATAAAAGGCACCTAACATGATAAGATCTGATATATATTCCCCAGTCATTCGATGGATGAAAAAATTTCGGGCCCAAGGTTTTGTCTGATAAACAATTTGACCTAAATTAAAGAGTCTGACAACCAAAAAAATTAAATAACTAAAAAACAAACTATAGTTATACGGTTTGTGCTACAAAATTCCAAAAGGAGTATACTACAACCTCACTTTAAACAGTATTCAAATAAGAAATGATTTGAGACTAAACTTATGTCTAATCATGTGCTTAAATCTAACATAATGGGGTCACCATCTCACAACTTAATGTATTATTTGTAGTGAAAGTCTAGACATAAGTTTAAGTCTCCCGATCATTTCTTAAATAAAAAAACTACACCGTCATTTTTGAACATTCTATTAGGTGTTTTCAGTATGCAACATTTTCTGCGTAAACATGGGTTCGATGATAATTCAAGTTAGACACAGTGGTCATATTGATGATGTTGAAATGATTAGGTCAGAATAACGCCTAAAAACTGAATAGTCCCACATCAAACTTCATTAAAACTAACAAAATGCAACCCAAATGCACATTCATGTTCAAACTGGCATAAATCATTTTCAAAAAACTAACCAGATGCCAAAAGTACAGATCACATAAATCAAGCACACAGAGAATACTAGGAGTAGAGTGACTCACCGTTTGTATTCTTGTACACTGAGTCAACAGAACGGGGGTTGAACCTAAATATACATGTGGATGTTGATGCTAAGTTGTAACTCATGGTTGCAACGTCTTTGCGGTTTAATCAAAGATCTCTTGAGCTTCAATGATGCTATGTTGGCTGAAAAGATGACAAAATTATGTGAAAATTTCATAAATGAATAGTTTTTATATGAGAATATAGGTAAATAGATTTAGGCTTACTGGTCATCTTTTGCAACCCGGTAATATTTTTCTGCATGCTGGCGTTGACCAATAAGTTGAGCAAATCGTTCATCGTGAGTGATTACTATCAGTTGAAAGTTTTCCTGTCCTTTCCTATCCTCCATTATCCTGGCAAACCAAAAAAAGTCAACCAATGAAGTCAACGCAATTCATTCATAATAAATTTCACACGAATGTAAGATATGAAACAACCGTACCTTAAGAGAGCCGCAGCAAGGCTTTCAGCATTTGGAACATCTAGGTTGGTGGTTGGTTCATCAAGTGCAAGTATTCCACAGTTGAGACAAAAGGTTTCAGCTAATGCCAATCGTATGATAAGTGAAGCAAGCACCTGACAGCCCATCCCAAATGACAATCCAACATTTCAGTTCGCAATTTTGAACATTTACGTAAAAAAAATGGATCAATTTCAACATTTTTGTTCACAATTTCCATTCTTTAAAAGAGATTGCTGGAGCTTTCCCATTTATTGATAGAGAAATTGTAAAAAGGGATCATCCAATCTACTGATAGAGATGTCACCGACCTTTTGACCTGCACTGCACCTTCCTCGCATTTCCAGCTCCGCATCACCCGTTTGCATAACAACCTAAAGTTACAATCAGCCATAATTAATTATAATCTATATCTAACTTTAAAAAGGTCACCAAATTAATGATTTGCCTACCTTGTAGCTGTAAGACCGTGTAGCACCACCTTCGGCATCTGAATGAATACTAATGTAATCTATATCCTGACCTCTGTAAGTTTGCTGCCACAATTCTCGTATAATTTTATTTATTTCTTCCATTTTCATTGAGTGGAAGCGCATGAGTGCCCTAATAGGAAAGCAGAATATTAGGGAAGAACCTTTTGCAGTTAACAGTAATCATCATATGCATGGTACATCATAAACCCAAACTTGGAGTATCAAATGATGCACAAGTTGAAGTACTTTCCTTTCACATGTCCAGGAGACAAATAACGCTCCCACTAGAAGCAACAATTTTGATCCGTTTACTTTAAATGGATAGGTTTGGGTTGTTTGTTATCTTAAACAGGTCAAACAAAAGTTTTCAAATAAAGAAAAACTTGTCAACCGCGTGGAAGTCACCCAAAGTCTGTTCACAATATATAAAACATCCGATCGCAAACGGGTCAAAAACATAAATCGTTTTGCAACTTTTTCAGAAAAATAACAAACAAAAAATTGCTAGCAGTTTAGTCAACCCAACTAGCTTGTTTAGATATCCATTAGAATAGAAATGAACTTTTCAACTGAGCCAGTTATGACCAGTTACTTAACCCACCAGACCCGCCCAAATTGCAACCACTGCACTCCAACACAACAAACACAGAGCATGAAAGCGAATAAAAAACTTACTTGTCAAGTGCAGTGTAATATTTATTCAGATCCTTGTTAGCCATCTCAGTCGTCTGTAGAAAGAAGGATCACGTTAAAAGCAGGGTAATAAGTATGAAAAGAATTTCATACATACAACTTAAATCCCAATAAGTATTACCTTTAACTTGAGTAGTTGGTCGAAATGCCGTTTGTCAATGTCCTTGTATTCAGGATTTTTAAGATCAACTTTATTCTTGGATATAGCTTTCTGATATACAGACACAGTGCCATAGTACTTGTTTAGCTGTAAAATAAAGCAAGATGTTTCTCTTATTTACACATTCAGATAATCAAACCTATGATCAACTTGGCACTAGTGAGATGTTAGATACACTAGATGTTAGACGTATCACCTGGAAGTGACAATTTCAATCCATTTACTTAAAAATGGGTTGAGTTGGATTATGTTTTATGTCTAACAAGTCAAACACTTAAAACTGAGAAAAAGCTTGATGTGAGACAGGTCAAATGGGTTGAAAATTACTCACACTAGAGTTTTTATGCATAAAAGTATAAAACCTCCTAAATCATTTTGTTACAAATATCAGAATACTGTAGAGCATTTTGTAATCATGTTTGACACGCTAGTTATTTATAGAACATTTATAATAGGTGTTTCGGGTCAACCCAGCCTGACCCTCCCATTTCGACCCATTACCCAACCTGCCTGACTCGCAGAGTATGCCCCTTCACTCATACCTCAGAAAGAAGTCTCTCTCTTTCTTTACTAAGTTTCTGACGATCAGCTTCATTTGCAGAAACGCCACCCAGCGCCAGCATTCTTTCTTCCAAGGATTCAATCACACGAGCGCACTCATTTACTTTTGCTCTTACCTCTCGATACTGCAAATTATCCTCAATATCGCGTTTTAATTTATCTTGATCACTGACCAAATCTGAAGTTTTAGTCACTTCAGCTAAGAGTTGCTGTTTCTTTAGATTGTAACTCTGAAGCTTAGATTTTTCCAAAGACTGTTTTTCTTCCATGTCTCTTAGTTTCTCTGGGAAATTCTCTTTTTCATACCTGGTAGTTAGTAAAGGATCAGTGACAATCAGTAGAGACGATATTAGGACATGACAAATTAACCCTCAGAAGTTGAGATCCAGAACTTGCCTTTCAATCTTAGAGATGAGTAGATCCAGTATCTCAACACCCTGATTAAACTGTCGTATCAGTTCAGCTTGTTCCTCATGTTCCTTCTCGAATTTAGTTTTCATTTTGTCATGAGTACTTTTATGCTTCTCTGCCTGTTTAGCTAAAGGGCCAATAGCCTCATTTAAATGCTGAAAGAAGAACCATGAAAAGATGATGATAAACATACTCATACTGATAAATGTATTTCAAGGGTTCAGGATAAAAGTTAGAAACTTAACATATAGTCGAATATTGGACAATCCAGAATATTTACAAACTTTTGTATTTTGCTTTGATAATTGATCTATATTTCTAAATTAAGCACAATTGTAAAGGAAAGCTTTGATCAACTACAATTATACAGTTAGGCAATTCCGACACATTTACTAACAATTTATAAAACAGATAGCTAAAAATAAGCACAGGAGAAAAGTCGCCCGCAATGCATACTGCCTACAAACTCCTACATTGTTAGTAAATGTGTCGAAATTGCAACAATATTAGTTTTGTAATCATATATAACGCGTTAATCATTCATATATGATAGACAAAGTGTTACCTTGATCTCAATTTCAAGTTTATTCTTATCCTCATCCAATTGATATAACTCAGCTTCAACATTCTTAAGATTATAAATAGCATTCTGCACTCTAAGCTTTTGGTCCCGTTCATAATGCCATTTTTCAGTAATCCTATTCGAATCAAGTTCCACTTCCTTTCTTTCCTCTCTTAATTTTTTTAACTCCCTTTCCAAGTTTTCCCTATATTAAACCACGTAAAAACCATAAGAGAAAAGCATGAGAAGATTCTTTAAAAGACGATAAATACAAAATTCATTAAGAGATTCGGTATAGATTCATACCTTTCATCTTGTGCGGTATGAAGTTCACGCTGCATTTCTTCCATAGACTTGATACCTGCCCCACGGAAACCAAATTTATACTCCAAATCATCAACTACTTGCTGCAGCGTTTGTATACCACCATAAAGCCGATCACATGTCTCTACAGCTTGCATCAAGGATTCAACGGACTCCTTCTCAGAACTTATTTGCGCTAAAACACCCAGCACCTGCATAATTTTGTGTTTATATAATTTGGTTATCAAAGTAGTGTCTCGCCTTATCATTAAAGATTTAACAACTTTTATAGATAAGGCTTGAAAGGACAAAATTACATCATCAAGGGCTTGAGATTTTTGTTCCAACTCTGCCTTCAACTCAATCAGATTCTTCTCTGCGTGGGGAATCGATTCTTTGCAAATTTTGTTGTATTCTTCGTACATTAAATGAAGCTTTTCCAACTGCTGGAAGCGGGATTCTGCTTCGGAAGACTCCACTGCCAACGATTTCATACGCTCAGCAGAACTAGCAGCTTTGACTCTTTGCTGAAAGCAATATCCAAAAATATGGGCAATCTGGTTAAGGACAACATAAATGATACCTTAAATTTAACCAATTTGATAATATATAAATTCGACCTTTTTAACAAAGTCATCTTCTTCTTCAGAAGAGAAAGGGCGCTCACAGCAGGGACAAATATGATGTGCACGAGCAACTCTTTCAAAAGGATCAAACATTTGTCGCATACCATCAGCAATGTTGTACTTGCTGTCTCCAACGTTACAAGTAGACTCAATTAGCACCATCTTAGGTATGGGTGAAGCTGTGAGATATTATAGTACTTGAAGGTGACAATTTTAACCAAATTACTATGGATTAGGTTCAGTTTATCTCTAACGGGTTAAGTATTTTCAACCTTCCAAATTGAGTAATTAAAATAAACTAATAGTACTGCCTACTGTGTATAGTTCTTGTAACTATATGTAAAACGTCAATAATCCATTTAGCATTATAAGAAATGGACAAAGGTATTGATTGGTCAATCAATCTGACCAGACCCATTCTAACAATGTAGGAGTTTGTGTGCAAATAACACATTTACTAACAATGTAGGGGATTGAACTTTGGACCTCTTATTTGCACACAAACCCTTCAACCGACCAGACCCATTCTCCCAATCATGTATCAAATAAAACTAGCTAGGGTGAAATAAGAGAACCTTTTGTGGACATCCCTTTTTTCTTTAGCCATTTCCAGGACTTTGATATAAAATTCAACATTGGCAGACTGCCGATCCATGTTTTGAAGCTTTGACTCAATCACTCTCTTCCTAGCTGTAATATATTTGAAAACAAGATTACTAACTTGACGAAAAAAGTATCACAAATACTAGAAGAAAAAATAATCAGCAACACCAGGTTTCTATAAACATATTAAGGTTCATAATAGGTAAATTTTACTGGTTGTTTCAAAAGATCTATGCGTGGTCCAAAAAAAACAGAGTTCTAAAAGCAAAATAAGTTATCACAGTATCATTTTCCTTCAATATATGTATCCTAAAGGTGTAACAAAGCTTACAGTCTTTATCCTTGTTAAGTTTGGCCAAGTTATTATTGGCTTCTTGTATTTTTAGTTGCATTGCATTGACATCTTTGTCAGCTTCACGGGACTTTGAGTTCAAATCGTCATACTCGGTTGTAAGTGCCCTGCACTAAAAGAGGATCATCAGGATACAATCTGAGCACAAAAAGATAGGACCTACCCAAACAACTAATCAATGAAGGGGCCCAAAGGTAAAGCATGACCTATACAAGAACATCGAACATATAACCATACATAAGATTAATTAATAAGGGGAGAAGACATGCATATAATATTTTTATAATAAGCAGCAATTCATATGATATATTCAGATATTCAGGTACTCATATAAAAGGAAATCCCTAAATAAACTCGTAAGCAACTACACTACATAAAAATCTACAAACTGGCAAAAGAAAGAAGAGTAAATATGACAATAGACAAGAGGGGCAAGTCCAAGTTGACGCATGATGGGATAATTTCATATTCACCCTATGTAAATCTCAAAATGCCATACTTACCCAGCTTACAAATAATAATGCATAATACACAATGATTTTGATGCACGTTTGGGGAAATTTGGAATTTAAATGTTATTTTATTGGGGAAATATGGAATTGCCCCTCTTATAGCAAGTTGCAATCAATTTTTAATCCCTTAAAAAAGAGTGGTGGCGAATTACTCATAATCTCATATGCCCTTGATTACATATGGTAATAACATCACTATTTAATTTAAGATTAATTATTGCTTATTCCTAAAAATTTTGACATTTTCTCAGTTCGACCCTCAAACTTTCTTTGCAAGGATTTTATCAAAAAAATATATATATAAATATATTTTTCAAGATATTTCAAAGATTAAAACTGAACGCAAAATCACCGGATCACAGCTATGCCTGTTCAATATGATAGTGATTAGAGAATTGAACATGTGTAAGCCATAACCTTAGAGCTTGAGAGACTTCTTTCTTCAAATCTTTGTCCAGAGGCAGCCTCCCTTTCAAGACTCCTCGAATTTTGTTCTTGTGTTCATCTATTCTAAAATGCAAAAGAAACAAAAAAATGTCAATGTACACGACTAGCAACTGGAAGAAGTAAGTTAGTACGAATAAAGTATAGAGTTCAACTTACAATTTTTTGTGTTTTATCTTGAGGCTTTCCAGCTCCTCTTTCTTTAAAGATAGTTTAATTCTCTCATTGACATCTTCAGCCATCTGGTCTTTCTCGCGACTAAGACTTTTGATTTTCCTCGCAAGAATCTCAACCTCTGTTGACTTTTCCTCTATCTTAGGATCTCCTTCTCGAAGCTGCTTACTCAATCTTTCAACCTCCATACCCTAGCAAATCCAAATAGATTAAATTCCCATCAAGCCAAGTACTGGGAGAAAAGTGGTAATGGGTAGAGGTAGCGAAATGGGCAACTCAAGCGATAGGGTAACAGGTCAAATAGGGTGGGCGGAGAGAGTTACTTTGCAACCATTTTTATCCATTTTTTTTCATAAATACGTGATGTGTTGCTTATGATTAAAAAATAAATAATTAAAAACCACTATTATACAGCTATAATAAAACTTTGAATAAAAATGACTCAGAATATTGTAGGGATTTGAGTAGTCTTTGGACGACTTTCACACTGTTTGACCAATTCGCCTTTTAGCGGAACTTATAATTTTACCCATTTGACCTGTTAGGGAAAAATACAGCCCAGATTGACCCATTAATGTAAATGGGTCAAAACTGCCACTTCATATTGAGATTTGCCACTAAAGCCAGCAGAAACCATCAAGTGTGCGTTCGTTGCACATTTGTTCTATACTTTTGAAGCAAGCAAGAAAACAGACCACCTGATTTTGAGCTAACAATTATGTCATACCCACATTGTGACACAAGGACAATTACCAGATGCTTTTCTTTCTGATCAATCTGATGCACGTTGACATTAGTAATTTCACTCTCCAAAACATCACGCTGCTTTTCTTTTTGTCCCTTCCGTGTCATTATACCATCCTGCATTAAACTAGAAATTAGTGCAATCTGATGCAAGTGGAAAAAACAGCACCTATGGAATTCATCTCGCAACACTAACCTTTATCTCTGATTTAGCTTGCTTTTGAGCCTCAACTTTTTTACACTTATCATTTGAATCATTGTAGAGATCCCATGCCACCTGAAGCTCTTCATTCCTGGCTTTCTGAAAAGAAATTGATTTCAGTCTATATTAGTAACATAAAGGCAGCATAAAACAAACATGTGGTAAGAACAATGTGGTAAAAAGCGACCTAGGCGGCCTCCTAGGTGCTAGGCGCCATCCCAAACGCCGGTCAACATGACGGTCAGCGGTGGTCAACACCGTCTTTTAACTTCAAATTAAGTTTTTTTTCATTGGTCGGATCTTGCTTAAAAAAACCCTAATTTAACTTAATGAAAGCCCTGATTTACATTTAAAGCCAAACATCCGGTCTTTTTTTAGATCCACTTAGTTATTTATGATTAAATTTAGAGTAAACTGCAAAAATCATCCCTGTGGTTTGTAGTTTGTGGCACTAATCATCCCTAGCCGATACTATTGGTATTATTCATCCCTGAGTGCCAAATGTCCTGCAAAAATCATCCTTATTGGGGATGATTTTTGCAAAAAGTTTAACAAAAGGTTTTACAAAAATCATCCCTCTAGGGATGAATTTTGCCGAACGTTTCACAACTTAGGGATAATTAGTGCCAATAGTATCGGCTAGAAATGATTAGTGCCACAAACTACAAACCACAGGGATGATTTTTGCAATTTACTCTATATTTTTTTTCACACATCTTCCAATTCAAACTCAAACTTTATACACATTCATTAGCAAAAAAAAATGTCTGGCTTTCCCAATGATGGCACGTTTTGGAACCTCCTTAATTCCGGCAACATGGGTTCCGGGTCTAAGTCGAATTAGGAATTAAGAACATCAAAACATACAAAATACGTACCTCAAAATGATGATTAGGATGATGAATGTGATCGAAACTTTTATAATCCTGATATAGAATAATGGGACCTTTTTTTTTTCAATAGGACCGCATATGGGTAATGGATTATTTATATATTACAAATTATCTTTAATAAGGCATGTATTGCTAAAAATTAACCATTTCATCTATATCTATACTAGTACTACATATAATAGCAAAACCCACAAATTCTAAAATTGAAAAACTTAAAGTATTTTAGGAAACTTAATGTATTTTAGGAAGTCCTTATACTATTTCCGGAAGGCATATGCAAAGCTGGGAACTATTAACACACTATTAATACAAGTCAAAAACCGGGTTAATCAGGGTCACTTAAAACCCGGCGGGTCTAATCGGGTTTCGAAAATATGAAACCCGGTTTATTTTGACCTGTTTTTTCAACCGGTTGAACCACCCGGGTCGAACCGGGTTTCAGAACATTATGTTTAATCCTCAAATCCTGAAACTTTTATTTTTTCGTTTATAACCCATAAACTTTTTTTTATCACTAAAACTACCTGCCACTATAAAATCTCATTGTTATGCAAAAGGGTTTCAATAAAATGAAATAAAAAAGATGATAAGGTATGTAGAATCCCATATACCTGAAGATGCAACAACAAATACAATTATTCTCTCTCATCTTAATCTTGAATTTATGGCCTTGCATACGAATGTTTTGCCAGTGCCTCCACAAACAGATACAAAATAAAATCCACCTGAACGACTTTGCTATAGATGGATCATCCGTCAGAGTTTAGTGAATTATAAAGCTTTTGATGTTAGCCACGTGGAATGAGGCATGGGAAGATCAGAACATTGAATGCTCATGTATATGTTTTAATAGATTGGAATATAAATCATGCAAGTATCAATCCATTGTATTTAATCACATCAAAACTCAAACTTAAGAGGTTAAGAAATTGCGTAATAAATGGTCTTAGTTAATGCATGACTTTAAAAGTTGCTTGCAATAAAAACACGGTTTTTAAATATTAATTCATTGCATTTAAATTTGAAGTAGCAACCGTTTAATATGGTGTTCTTTTGTTATGCAAATTGAGTTTTTTGCATTAATGCTCTCATTTATGTCAATTTTATTTAATCACATCAAAACTTAAGCTTAAACCACTACTCATCTAAAA
>BQNB010131836.1:0-18723 GCA_026074375.1 Tanacetum coccineum | reverse complement strand
AAAATTATTTTAAAATGATTTAAAAATTGTTAAACATATTAAAAAATGATTTACAAATAAATTAAACTAATTAAAATGAATTAAATATTTTAAATTACTAAAATAAAATAATCTCACATTTAGACCGAATTGATGTGAAACCACAACAAATAATTAATACATACGAACTACATTTAAATATCACACTTTAGATCGAATCGATATGAAACGACAACAAATAATTAAAACATATGAACTACATCTAAATTTATAAACATTTACGCCGAATGACGAATAAAATTCCCGCCTAAAACTCCCGTCTAAAAATTATGAAGATATTAACTATAAATATGATACTTATATACATCACCACCACCAACTCTTATCCTTACGAACTTTTATCCTCACACCATCACCATCACCACCCGGTTTTGTGACTTACGCAAATGGAGGCTCAGGAATCTTTTTCGTGTCGTTGTGAAAGAGGAGATGTAGTTCTCAGAAAATCACATAAAACACACAGCTTTGATAGACTTTCATGTCCTCGTTCAAAGGTAAACAATTAGAAGTTTTTCTATTTATATAATATATAAATAATTTGTATTTTAAAATGACATTTCATATGATTTTTATTGTATAATAGCCATCACAACAAGATCATGGATATGGATATTTTAAATGAAAGGATGAGATCATTTTTGTAAACACAAGTTCTTTTCCAAGACTTTCAACAACTTCAATTTCTTGTTCGGGTGCAAGTTCTTCTTCAGGACCCCTCTGAAGTTGCACTAAGTCTTGGAAACACAGATTGCTCAAACTGCAAGCTCTTAACTATGAAGATAAATATATTAGAGGCAAGACTAGCCATGGAGAGGCATCCCGAGGACCACGCATGTCAGTGAGCTGCAATACTTCATGAGCTTTTGAATGAAATGGAAAACCTTTGTGTGGAGTAGTAGTTAGTATATTTGATTAAATGTGTTAAATAGAATGTGCTAGAATAAAGGAGATTAAGGGGATGCCCACGTTTCCAGGTTTTCACCATTTTTGGATGTAGTGGTTTATGATTTTGTCATATTTTATAAAAGAGAGGTCTTATGTCTATGTTTTCACCTCTACTCGTTTGCTTAACATGACTTGCATAACGTTGTATAACGAAATCACCTCGACTCATCCGTCTAACATGTCTTGTATAACGAAATCACCTCGACTCATCTGTCTAACATGTCTTGTATAACGAAATCACATCAACTCATTCGTCTAACATGTCTTGTATAACGAAATCACCTCGACTCATTCGTCTAACATGTCTTGTATAACGAAATAAATTCACCTCGTCCCATCCGTCTAATATGCCTTGTAAAACGAAATCACCTTGACTCATCCGTCTAACATGTCTTGTATAACGAATCACCTCGACTCATTCGACAAACATGTCTTATATAACGAAATCACCTCAACTCGTTCGCTTAACATCTCATGTATATCGATATCACCTCTACTCAACCGCTTAACATGTATTGTATAACAAAATCACATTGACTCGTCCGCTTAACATGTCTTGTATAACGATACCATATCGACTCATCCGTTTAACATGTCTTGTATAACGATACTATCTCGACTCATCCGTTTAACATCTCATGTATATAGATATCACCTCTACTCGTCCGCTTAACATGTCTTGTATAACGAAATCACATCGACTCGTCCGCTTAACATGTCTAGTATAACGATACCATATCGGCTCATCCGTTTAACATGTCTTGTATAACGATATTATCTCGACTAATCTGTTTAACATCTCATGTATATCGATATCACCTCGACTCGTCCGCTTAACATGTATTGTATAACAAAATCACATCGACTCGTCCGCTTAACATGTCTTGTATAACGATACCATATCGGCTCATCCGTTTAACATGTCTGGTATAACGATACCATATTGACTCATCCGTTTAACATCTCATGTATATATACCACCTTGACTCGTCCGCTTAACATGTCTTGTATTACGATACCATATCAGCTCATCCGCTTAGAATTTTTTTGTATTAACTTAAATACGAAATTTTTTAACAACACTCATTTTGAACGAACGTTATTATGGTTTAACACCGTTCGAATTATTTAATTTTAAATTTAGTTAATTATGGTATAGTTATTGTTACTAACATATGCTTTTTTTAAAAATTTTATTTATTATATAACTAAGATTTATAAAAAAAAGTAAAAGACTTATAGGGACTACATGTAGTCCTTATAAGTCACGATGTAGTCCTTATATATTTCGCTCCAAAATTTCACGAAAATATAACACCCCCAAAATCAGGTAGCAGCGGAATGGTAACAATTGGGTGCTACGTCAAAGTACAACAATCAAGATATAGGAAACAACATGTCTTGTATAATGATATTATCTTGACTAATCTGTTTAACATATCATGTATTTCGATATCACCTCGACTCAACCGCTTAACATGTATTGTATAACAAAATCACATCGACTCGTCCGCTTAACATGTCTAGTATAACGATACCATATCGGCTCATCCGTTTAACATGTCTTGTATAACGATATTATCTCGACTAATCTGTTTAACATATCATGTATATCGATATCACCATCATCGACTAAACGTCCGCTAACATGTATTGTATAACAAAAAATCACATCGACTCTGTAGTACCCCGTTAAAAACATGTCATTGTATACCGATACCATATCGGCTCATCCGTTTTAACATTGTCTTGTATAACGATACTATCTTACTAATCTGTTTTACGATCTCATGTATATCGATATCACCTCGACTCGTCCGCTTAACATGCATTGTATAACAAAATCACATCGACTCATCCGCTTAACATGTCTTGTATAACGATACCATATTGGATCATCCGTTTAACATGTCTTGTAAAACGATACTATTTCGACTAATCTGTTTAACATCTCATGTATATCGATATCACCTCGACTCGTCCGCTTAACATGTATTGTATAACAAAATCACATCGAATCGTCCACTTAACATGTCTTGTATAACGATACCATATCGGATAATACCGTTTAACATGTCTTGTATAACGATACCATCTCGCTCGTTAAACATCTCATGTATATCGATATCGTCTGCTAATTCGATTTCATAACTAGTATTTAAAGTGGCTGGGGCAATATCAATAAAATGTGTAAATGCAGAAGATACAAAACTCTTCTTAAATCTCCTGGGTGGCATGATTCTGGCAACACAAGTACACAATTCGTTGAGAATTTGTAAAAGTATGCAGAGTCATGGCACATGGTAAATAGTAGAGAATGATATAAATAATCATAAATTAATCAGGATAGTCGATATTTATATAACTGATCGATAAAAATAGATATTGATATGTCAAAAGATAGACGTAAGAGATAGAATTTAAACTAAGTATTATATATCTAAGATTATATATAATGCAATAATGACAATCGGAAAAGTAAGTAAGGATCAGGGAATACGCGCGCGTGGATATCAGATAGCGATGAAGGATTCTGTATTTAAAAATGAAAGGAAAGAAAATCTTTAAACTTTCTGGTTATAGACTAGGATTTGAAAATGACCCAGTTCCCTATAACCCTGGCTCTGGTACCATCTGTAACACCCCCAAAATTAGGTAGCAGCGGAATGGTAACAATGGGGTGCTACGTCAAAGTACAACAATCAAGATATAGGAAACGACCATAAATGGACGTTTAAGACAAGATTTCATTCGATGCCATAGCAAAATATCAGAGTTTATACATTAGGTCCCATAAGTTGTAAAAGTCATAAACATTCTTAATTAAACAAAAGCTTCATAATATCTAAAAGATGACTTAAGTTTTTAAAGATAATAAAAGTTGCACTAAATATAGATAAAACACAGAATCCGTCTTCATTGATATCCACCACGGCTCCCCTCCGATCTTCATACCCTAGGACCTGAAATTACATGATAAAAGTTAACATAAAGGTTGAGTTAAATCATAGGTTTATCGGTAAAAAGGGTGGACCACAAGATCAAAGTAATAGTAGACTCTAAAACACATTCAGTAGTCCAAAACGTTTATTATTGCACTAAGCTCATGACCCCGAAGCCTTAACTAGATTTGTTCCCCAATCAGAATATAGGATGCTTGCCAACAACCTAACACCTCTCAATGTTAAATGCACCTTGATCAAACTAGTGACCCAAGGAAAGGTGGGGATTGTCAGTCCCGATAGATCTATCCACAACACTCGCGCTTACTACAATAGCAATTAACAGTTCATGATAAATAAGGACTTCACGGCAATAAGGTAACTTAGCAATAATATTCAGGCAGAAATCTGGATAGCATACACTTTGTAAACACTTTGAAAACACTTAGAAAAACACTTGTGTTCAATAGTAAAACAAGCAATGTAATTCACCCCGTAGATTTTGTAAAACAATCACGTAGTAAAAAGGGGGCTATGAACTCACCTCGAGTGAATGGTAATCAACAAGTATTCACAATAGAAAAATGCGTCACGAAGGAATCCGAAGGCAACCTAATCCAATATAGGTCGTATAAGTACTAAACACTTTGATTATTTATAGGTCGTATAGCTCATCATACTATCGTTCGGGCTATCATAATTAAGAGGTCATGTAGTGACGTATGAGGAGCTAGGACACTTTAAATCGTAAATCCAACAACTCGTCGATACGCCACCCCGAAGAGGCCTCATTATGAAACTCCCTAGTAATATAGTACTTTGATTAACTAATACCACATATAATTCTATATAGCTACATCACCATCTAATCGTTTTAGTGAAATCATATTTATAAAGTAAAAACGTTTATAAGTATACTTTAGTAAAACTGGCGTAACTTTCTCGTTTTAAGTCCGTTTCTTTCGTTTCTTACGTCCACGCCTTCGTATTAAGACGAGTTATCAAAATATAACATTTTCAAAATTTGAGTTTTTCTGATGAATAGTGATTTTACTGTTCATAACAGTTATATATTTATTTTTATAGATTTAGTTATCGTAAATCTCGTAAATGTCGTAACTTATTCGTTTTAACTCCGTTTTTAGCGATTCTTTCGAGTACGTTCTCGTATTTAAAAGTTTTATCATATTAATGATGTTTTAAAAATATAAGTTTCTGTGGTGAATAGTAATTTTTATAAAAATAGTTTTATAAAAGTATATATTTAACGTAAACTTGAAATCGTCGTATCTTTTTCGTTATAAATCGGTTTTTCGAGTTTCTTATCATTTTGGAATCGTCATGAGGTGTATTATCTTTATAAAATGTAAAACCTACTGTCTAAAACACGAATTAAAACAGCCCACAAATGTCTTTAATCTCACATGAAATCATAAACTTTCCTTAATTAACTTTTAATCACTAGTTTATACTTAAACATTTTCCACTTAAACCAACATGTTAACATACTTATAATCTCATTATTCCATGATATTACCAATCACATATCATATGAAAAAGTGTACAAAATCATAATCACAAGTAAGTTATCCATTTAACATGTTTAAAACCCTAAATGGTGATTTAGTTATATAGAACATGTAAACACATAAAAATGATAAAAGTAAAGACATAAAGGTTTATAGATAACCTTATAGTGATAAATGATGATGAGAAATATAATCTAAACCCTTGTTTAGATTTTTAAACCAAGCTTGCAAGATTAGAAACCTTAATTTCCCAAGAAACCCTAATTTCACTTTCTTTGCTTCAACACTTGAAAATACTTAACCTAACCTTCAAACCATCTTAGTAGGTCTTAGATATGTTGTGTGTATGCTTGTATAAGTGGTAGAAAATTTTTGTATGGATTGAGTATGGTCCTTGTGGTATGCCGTGAGCTAAAGGAGGAGGAGGGAGGAAGAGTTTTTGTGTTTTACACCTTGAAAGTGAGAAGTGTGTGTGTAATATGCTAGCTAAAGCCTTATATATCCTAAAGACTAGTCAAGAACACTTAGAGTAAAACATGGAAGTCTTTAGTCTTTGTCTCCAAAAGAAAGGATCATCCCATGGTTTTAAGGAATTGTGTTTATTGGTTCCCTAAAGAATATGTTATCCTATGAAATCAAGGTAGATGTTTAGCTAGTTCTTTATTTTCCAAATGAAAATGAAAGTATATATTGATAATGTATAAGTTGTAGTTTTATTAAAACATAATGCATAACTTTGTAAATTGTATGTATTTGTCTATTTGTTTCGTGTAAGGTTCGGCTCAAGTGATGAATGTAGATAAAGTTTTATAAAACTTTAAGCATTAGATATAAACATAGGTATTTGTTGAAGCGTAGAAAAATTTTGGTGATTCCGGGAATAGCTAAACGTAATTTATCGCGAAACGTAACGTTTTACGCAACCAATAAAAATAAAATACAAAAATTTATTATTACTTTCGTAAAAATAATATAATGCTCGCTTGACGAAACTTTTATTCGTTTGGTGTCTGTTTACGTTGATTGTTAATTTATAGCTTACGCGATTTAACTTAACTAATAAAATTAAAAGTAAACACGTACGAGAAAGAAAAAAAATAATTAGTGAAATATATGACGTCGTAAATGACCTGAAAATACGGAATGTTACAAGGTACGCTGTATTTGAGATGTAACTGAACAATGATATTAGAAACTTTCCGGTGGATGATAGAAATTCAGTGAGGGTTGGAAACTTACTTGGATTCCGATGAGGATACCAACATTTGATGTATTCTTCTTTGCTCGCTCTAAGAATTCAGGTAATTTTAGAAACTTTCATGCGCGCTTTTCTTTAGGGTTTTGAATCAAGGCTACAACCAAGTGAAAATAAGTTGAAGAGAAAGGGAACGCATTATGGAGTATGCATTCGAGTCGATCATAGCTAAAGAGAGTATAACTACTTACATTTGACGAATTTGATCTCAGTCCCTGTCACATCAAATGTGAAAACATCACTTTTTGGTTGTATTTTCGGGATTGAACTGGATCGATCCATAAATGTCATTGCTGCATTAGTTTTCCCAAGTAGATCAGCTGAGTCAAGACAAAAGGCGACACCGTATTTGGACATTTGGACATTGCATTCAATTATGTCAACTCCACCTGTGATGGCCTTCTTGTATGCAAGATCCGTGCACCTGGGGTAATCAAAACTCGCTCCATTATGAGATATGGCCAAAGTAGTTGTGATCTTCGGGCTTGGATTTGGACTTTGAGCTAAGCACGCTGCGATCACAAGGTTTTATGGGTATGGGTTACCCAATTACTCTAACAAAATCTTCTTACTATTGGTGACAATTTTTAACCCGTAAAAGAAATTAATCTAAAAGATGAATGTCAAAAGGGTCAAAAGTTGCCCAAAGAAATAAGCTTCGAAAGTTACCTATTTTAGATAAGGGTTAATGGCATATAATAGCAACGTACTTTCCAATTTGAGCCGTTATCAGGTACGAACTTTAAAAAGTATCACAATACCCATCCAACTTTCAAAATTTGTGCTATTATCATACTTTTAATGACGTGTCATGTTATAAATGTGCCACGTGTCAGACTTTCGGTATGCACCACGTCATTGCCCAACGTCATCATAAGTATGATATAGCCCAAATTTTGAAATTGAGATGGTATGTGATACTTTTTAAAGTTCGTATCTGATAACGGCTCAAATTGGAAAGTACGTTGCTATTACATGCCATTAACCCTTTAGATAAATAGTATTGGGTCAACCTAAACTGACGCGTAGAAAAAGTTGTCCACTTTGATGCGTACCCATTGTGACCCATTTTCCACCCTACTTACCAATGGCGTTTTAGGCAAATCCCGGGAATTCAGAAACGACCCCATCCATAGAAAATTGTGAATTATCGACAAACTGCAAGTAATCAATCATAACTCGAGAATATAGCAGAAGCATAGCCTGCAGCATACACTGCGAGCCCTTCTTTATGAGCATCAGCTGCATAATCTTTCATGTCGAGAATTCTCGAAGCAATTTTTTAATCATAGCAAAGCTTCTTTACAAGATCGCCATACTTTTCCTTGTATGTGGGCTCCACCTCAACTGGTGTCATGAATTTGAAAACGAGCTTAGTTTTTGTTCTGTCAAAGGTTATACTCCCTCCTACAGCTTTCAAGAAAACGATCTCTACAAGACAACCACTATTAGGATGCAAATCAATCATGGATTATGCTTTTGCGGTAGATAGACAACAAGGCGCAAGCTCGTGCTCATTCTTTTCATTCTGATATATAACTCTATTTACTGTTATTTAGAATGTTATCTTTGTAACTAAGAAATAACCAAGCAAGATTTGTCGCACACAACGAAAAGAAGTTATCAAACATTCTGTTTATAATGTTTAACACAATGCTTTATTATTCAAGTAGAGACGGAGCCAGGACCAAATGTGACTGGGTGCATAAATTTTTTTAAACCGTAATATAATGGAGTTAAAAAGTGAATTGAAACGAAGACTTCATTAAGATTAGAAACACATTTCGATGGACCGGGTGCATTAAAGATGTATTTGAGAAAACTTAATGTTTTTTTCAAAAATTAACACTGTATCGAAAAAATCCATAGGTGTCTCGGGCACCCACGGACACCCCCTGGCTCCGTCCCTGGTTACGAATAATTTATATATTAACACTTAAAGTGTTCTATGTTATCAAACAAGATTTCATACTTATATTCCAATAAGTTGTCCCACATAGATAGAAAGTAGAAGTTATCACGCCTTTATAACTCCAAAGTGTGTACGTCAAATTAGATTTGTGTTAGTGGTCTATAAAAACTTATTTGTAGATCATTAACTTGATTCTTTTTAAGTTTTAACATATGTTTGTTTTGATATTTTCGACGTCTTCATATTAAGCATGCTGAAATTGCTTATTTGAAACTGCGATTTTTTCGCTCTTAAAATATTAAGATATGAAGCTCCAGTAAGAAATTATTTGAAAATGCGTATTTCACACTTAAGATATTAAGATATGAAGCTTGAATAAGAAATCCCAAACACTCGCAAAACTCCTTATGTATTGTATAAAATATGCATTAAGCAGATAAGTGAATTTAATAAGCAATAATCCCGGACACCACTTTTGAAAGTAGTTTTTGTTACATCTATTGCTGAACTGATTAGCCAAAACTGATTACTCGACCCTCAAATAATCAGTCATAGCCAAAATTGGTGGCAAAAACCGCATGTTCAACTTGAGCTAGGTAATCAAGTGGTTTGGTTGGTTGGAATACGAACGGGGCTATAGGGTTTGGGTCGACAAATGGATTTCCATTATCCGTGTCATTTTTTTTAAGTTACGCTTATGTTACTATTCTCTGCCAAAAATCCCGAAACATGGATATTCAAATCATGCATTTGGTCAATCATGTGGTAAATAAAATTTATTCTCATGAACAATTGATTTATTAACAACATTAATTGCATTTGCGTACTAGCTAGCTTGATGTCATCGGTATATCTGTAAACAGTTTTGGTGAATCACCAATCACTCTAGTAAACACAGAACTCTGGTAATTTGGTGCCCATGACTTAAAACTGCCGGATTCGATCAAAACTTGTTGTTTCGGGTCCAAATTAAGTCGATTTCTTTAGTGCACTTTTGATCGTGTAGATGATGATAAGGCCTTTCTTCGATGCTAGGTATGCTGCTTGCTGAGATATGATCAAATATTGATATTAGAAAGTTTAGTGTTTATATATATGAAAAATTAGAAGTAAGGGGTCCAATTCCTATTTTATTTTCACCTTTCCAACAACCAAATCATTGCTAATTTGTTACACTTTGGTGTTTATGTACTTTTCCTCAAATTATAGTATATTGTATCTCACAATAATTAACAAAATATTACATTGGGTATACCCGCTCTAGCGGGTTTGGGTATGTTGTTGTTTTATAAAAAGACATTGGGTCTTCACGTCTAAAGTTACCACATCCACGAGAAAAATCGAAAGAGTTGATAGCAAGTGAGTGAAAGCAGGGGGTGGATGCATATGAGGTGTATGCGGGGCGGTGCCCTTCACGATTCGCCAAATAACTGTTCTATGTTATCAAACAAGTTATGTCTCTACTTGTGATTCTACGTTTCTAAGTATTGTCTAATATTGTATAACAAGAGCTGATTTGTCCCACGTAGATAGAAAGTCGAAGTTATGAGATATTTATAAGTCTTCCAAGTAAAAATAAGACTTACAAAAATTTGTTTATTAGTTTTGGTTTGTTGATGTTTTTTATTTTATGATTTTTTTTTAGAACGGCAATTTAATCTCATAAATATCTATACGACAAACTATCTCACATGTCATAGACAAAACTTGAACCCACAACTATTTGGTTGGGGAGCTTCTCACACAACATGAGGTACCATTAGGACACAAACCCTTTTATGTTTTTTATTTTCTGATTGTTTTGATGTAACTAAAAATACAACATATTTGTTATGTTTGTTTGTTTATGCATAATTGTTTAGTGAAATATGAACACAATGTAAAATTTCCAACAAGTTCATACAACTAAACACATTGCCACAAGTCCCATTACAACCCAAACCAAAAATTTACCACAATAGTGCATAGACCGACCCGACTCCGATGAACCACCACCACCCTTGTCGTTGTCTTTGCGTGCTCCAACATTCACGGCGGTAGCGGCGGATCTACAACATCTGTCACCTGAAGCGGAGGAATAGGTGTTGATGCTGGTGGCAAAACTGCAGGTTCAACTTGAGCTAGATAATCACCAGGTTTAATAGGCATGACTACCAATGGGGTCGTGCTATTCGAACCGACACATGGATTCCCTGCCGAGAAACAACAAGTATAATGGGATAATGCATCTAACTTGGTACACCCAAGTATTCGAGATTTTCAGTTAAACAAGTAAAATATCTTGCTATTCTAAGCCATTAACGTTGTACTTACTCATAAATGCACTTGCAGTTTTTGGATTATCTGTAATCGATACCAGCTACAATGAATGATATAAGCTCGGTGTAGGGATCACTATAGAAATTAAGCATCATACTTAACGTATTTGTCGAAAATCCCGACATACACACTCAGATATTTGAAGCGTGCATTTCATCAAAATAGATCTTGCTCTCTTGGACGACCAATTTCTAAACCACATTAACCGCATCAGCATACTCCTTGATGTCAGTTTTGGCGCATCAGCAATCGGTTTGGTAAACAACAGAACTCTTTGGTAACTTGGTGCTAAGGACTTAAATTTTGCTAACACTGATGTGTCGTCTGATTGGATCAGAACTTGTTGTTTCGAGTCCAAATTCGCCTTCTTTAGTGCATTATTGATCGCGCTGATGATATCAAGGCCTTTCTTGGATGCTAGGTACGCTGCATTCTGAGATGTAATCGAACAATGATATTAGAAACTTTCCTGCGGATGATAGAAATTCTGTGAGTGTTGAAAACTTACTTGGATTCCGATGAGGATACCGACATTTGATGCATTCTTCTTTGCTAGCTCTAAGATTTCCGGTAATGTTAGTAACTTTCCAGCATGCTTTGCTTTTGGATTTCGTAGCAATCCGCCAGACTGAAACGGGTTTTGAATCAAGGCTACAACCAAGTGAAAATAAGTTGAAGAGAAGGGGGACGCATTATGGAGTATGCATTCGAGTCGATGATAGCTAAAGAGAGTAAAACTACTCACGTTTAACGGATTTGATCTCAGTCCAAGTGACATCGAATGTGAAAACGCCACTTTTTGGTTGTATTCCCGGGATTGAAGTGGATCGATCCATAAATGCCATTGCTGCATTAGTTTTCCCAAGTAGATCAGCTGGGTTGAGACAAAAGGCGACACCATCTTTGGACATTTGGACATTGTACTCAATTATGTCAGCTCCAACGGTGATGGTCTTCTTGTATGCAAGATCCGTGCACCCGGGGTAATCAATACTCGCTCCATTGTGAGATATGACCAAAGTAGTTGCGATCTTCGAGCTTGGATTTGGACTTTGAGCTATCAGCTAGCATGCTGCAATCACAAATTGATATCACTTATCAATTTCTTAAACAACAAAACTCTCTTGTACATAACTTGGTTAGAGGACTTAAACTTTGCTGACACTGATGTGTTATCGGATTGGATCAAAACTTGTTATTTCGGATTCAAATTTGCCTTCTTTAGTGCACTATTGATCATGCTATGGTGTCAATACCTTGTCCCACATTGATAAAAAGTAAATTTCTACCATTGTTTTTTATTCTTTGTTTGTTTCGATGTAATTATTTAACTAAACGTATAACATCTTTTTCAATCTTTGTTTGTTATAACTGTTCTATGAAATATAAACACAACACACCATTCAACCAATGAAGGTAAAAGGTTTTTTTTATTTCTGATATGTATGGTTTTTTTTCCTTATTTTTCAAATCCCAATGATTATAATGAACATGAATGCCTGTGTTTAGCATTGTGTTTTGATAGGAATATTTGTGATGTGGAATGTTAAACTTTGCTAACATTAATGCGTCGTCAGATTGAATCAGGCCTGTCCCGTCGATTTTGGTTGACTTAGGCGATAACAAAAACTAGGCCCTTTTGATAGCGTTATTTGGATACATGATAAAAGGTTCATTCCTAGTTTACTACTACAAAATAATGTTATGTACAGTTTAGCTTTAATTTATATAATTGTCGTCAATATACATGTACTGCATCTCACAATCATATTAAGACAAGATCATAATTCATATATAAATAGTTTGATATATAAAGAGACATCGGGCCTTCACATCTAAAGTACCACATCCAGAGTAATATGAAAAGAGTTGATAGCAAGTGAGTGAAAGGACTAATTATCAAACAAATTAAGACACATTGGATGACAATGATGAAAAGCAATAACTTAAGGTGTTCTATACTTCTATGATACCAAACGAGAATTCATACTTAAAATAACTTGTCCCACATAGATAGAAAGTATAAGTTATCACGCCTTTATAAGTCCACAGCGTGACCCTCAAATTAGATTGAGGGTTTTAGTGGCTTACAAAAACTTTAATTGTATGTCATTAATTTCTTTAGATCTTTTTAACTTGCTTAAATGAATTTCTTTAGATCATTTTAACTTGACCCTCAAACGGATTTCTTTTTAACTTATTTGTATATCATTAATTTCTTTAGATCTTTTTAACTTGCTTAAATGAATTTCTTTAGATCATTTTAACTTGACCCTCAAACGGATTTTTTAGAACATTAGGTATCGTCACATTTCACCAGCGCCAAATCGATGTGGCATGCCATTTGATGTCGCCACGATACAACTGGAAGCCGCCAGTGAGATGTGCGCCAGTTAAGTGGCGTACGCCACTTTGGGAAGAAAACAAAATTTTCGAACGTTGCATATTTTAAAACGGTAACTTTGTTTGAAACTTTACATTTTACGCTCTATAAATAATATCCCCTTTTAACTAAAATTTGCACACACTTCTCTACCAAAAAAGAATTCCTAATACCAAAAATGACTTCTTCTCTCCCCCATACCATTGAAGAAATCCAAGCGTATGTTCAGAAAAAATGTGACGAAGACAATGAAGCTCGTCGAAAAGCTATTATGGGTGTAATCACGATGTTTGAGCAAGCAATAACGGCAAAAGAATGTCTGAACGGTGTTATTCTCTTAACATTTTTACAAGATAATTATTAATCTTAAGAGTTAATTGCATAAATGGTCCCTGTGGTCTGTCGGGTTTAACGAAAAAGGTCCCTAAACTTTTTTTTTTCCGGATCCTGTCCCCAACGTTTTCACCCGTATCGGGTTTAGTCCCTTGACCAACATTTTCGTCAGTTGACCGTTAACTTTATGGGTATTTTTGTCTTTTCAAATATATTTACATTAAAACCTATATAACTTTAAAAATATGGTCCCTGTGGTTTATGTGATATCACATATTTAGTCCTTCATTTTAAAAATTTTTTTTTTCAACTTTCTAATTAATGTGTGTTAATTTTTTTTTTAAATTTATGTAAGAATATTTAAAATTTTCGGTAAAAATTTTTTTTGAAATGTTTTAAAAAAAATTTCTCGAAATGTTTTAAAAAAAATTTCTCGAAATGTTTTAAATTTATGTAAAAAAATTCGAATTTTTTTAAAAAAATTTCTCGAAATTTTTTTTTTAAAATTTATGTAAGAATATTTAAAATTTTCGGTAAAAATTTTTTTTGAAATGTTTTAAAAAAATTTTCTCGAAATGTTTTAAAAAAAATTCGAATTTTTTTTAAAAAAAATTTCTCGAAATGTTTTAAATTTATGTAAAAAAATTCGAATTTTTTTAAAAAAATTTCTCGAAATTTTTTTTTTTTTAAATTTATGTAAGAATATTTAAAATTTTCGGTAAAAATTTTTTTTTGAAATGTTTTAAATTTATGTAAAAAAATTTCTCAAAAATTTTTTTTTAAAAATTTGTGTAAGAATATTTAAAATTTTCGGTAAAAAATATTTTTGAAATGTTTTAAAAAAAATTCGAATTTTTTTTAAAAAATATTTCTCGAAATGTTTTAAATTTATGTAAAAAAATTCGAATTTTTTTTAAAAAAAAATTTAATTCGAATTTTTTTTTAAAAAATTCTCGAAATTTTTTTCTAAATTTATGTAAGAATATTTAAAATTTTCGGTAAAAATTTTTTTTGAAATGTTTTAAAAAAAATTCGAATTTTTAAAAAAAAAAAATTCTCGAATGTTTAAATTTATGTAAAAAATTCGAATTTTTTAAAAAATTGCTCGAAATTAACTGTTACAGGACCATTCTTGAAACACAAGAAACAATGGATCTTTGAACAAGCACGAGGGTATTTATGTCATTTATACCAACTAAACCAACAATTAACGGTCAAACAAACGGAAAATGTTGGTCAAGGGACTAAACCCGATACGGGTGAAAACGTTGGGGACAGGATCCGGGAAAAAAAAAGTTTAGGGACCTTTTTCGTTAAACCCGACAGACCACAGGGACCATTTATGCAATTAACTCTTAATCTTAATTTGGGCGCGTTTGTTTTGTTAATGGGTTTTGAATGAGATTAGGATTTGAGAAATGTGTGAAAGAAAAATGAAAAAAATAAAATGTATGATTGTAATAAAGTTGTTTGGTTTAATTTATTGAGATTACAAATAAGATTCAAATTTATTATTTTTTAAATATAATAATGAAAAATGCGGTTAGAAATAAGAAAAAATTTCACAAATCGTCCCTATGGTTTGACCCAAAATCACAGATCGTCCCTAACTCAAATTAAATACACCCATCCTAATTTTGATACTAGTAACACACACCATCCTATCGTTAGTTTTGTAGTTAAGTGTTAAGGTAAGAGGGGGTAAATTGTCCTTTCGCGTTGAAACTAGTACACACATCATCACTAGGTTTTATTTCCTATTAGTTTCACTGTTTCTGAATTGTGTGTGTAAATGCGATGTTGTTAGCCTTATACAGGCATTACCACATATTAAACATTTATGCATAACCCCAAAGGACTTATACAGACACACTTTTTAACTAAAGATGCAACTGCAATAACTGATGCTCTCAATTTGGCGGGAAACTTAAGATCACTTATTTTAGGAACCCAAACCCATAGTCATATAATCAAGCTTGGTTTATCAAATGATGTCTACACTCGAAACAATTCGATAAAAATGTATGGAATCTGTGGGGAGTTTGGTATTGCGCGTAAAGTGTTTGATGAAATGCCTGAGAGAAATTTAGTTTCTTGGAGTTTGATTATATCCGGAGCGATTAAGAATAGTGAGTATGAGGTGGGTATGGAATTGTTTGTTGATTTGATGCGAAATGGGTGTTTTGCTGTTAATGAGTTTGCTTTAGGGAGTGTTATGAAAGCGTGTGTTGGTATGGGAGCTGTTGAGTTTGGTTTGTGGGTACTTTGTTTTGTTTGTGGATTGGGTTGGAAAGGAATGTTTTTTGTGTCTTATTGTAGTAGATTTTACACATGTACTGTAAGAACGGAGAGATTGAAGAAGCTGAACGGTTGTTTGAGAGTTTGAGCTGTGCCGATCTTGGTTGTTGGAATGCTATGGACTTGAAGCTATCGAGACTGTATCTTCTATGCATACTAAAGGAGTCGTAATGGATGAATTCACTTTCATTCATGCTCTTAATGCGTGTTCTATTACACATAATCTTGATTTTGGAAGCCAGATTCATGGACTGATTGTTCATAATGGTTTTGAATCGACGATTACCTTAATGAATTCAATGATAGATATGTATGCTAAATCCGGTGCAGAGTACCATGCTTGGAAGCTTTTTCAACGCGAAAGGACCAATTTACCCCTCGTCCGTTAACACTTAACTAGCAAAACTAACGATAGGGATGGTGTGTGTTACTAGTTTCAAAATTAGGGATGCTTGGTGTATTTAATTTGAGTTAGGGACGATCTGTGATTTTGGGTCAAACCATAGGGACGATTTGTGAAATTTTTTCTAGAAATAATTTTAGAACATAGGTAGTGGAAAGTTTAAAACCCATCACATGAGAATACATTCAATTTTTTTGCACTTCTTTCATTACTTGATTATCAAATCCGTAAACCAAACTGATTTATTTGGGCCCATTCCATTCTTTTGGGTCACATAACAAACAGAGCCTAATCTTTATAACTAACAAAAACTCAATATTAAGTATACTAGAACAATAGAACTCAATATACGTACTAGGTACAATAAATCAACGTCACAATCGAATTAATAAAATTTACTAAATTATTAAAAAGTGATAATGTTAAATGCATCCAAGATAAACAATAGAACTCAATATACGATTACTAGGTACAATATCAACGTCTCAACTAAAATAATAGAATACATAAAATTATTAAACAAAGTTGAAGTGTTACCTCACAACAAGTAAAAGAATCAACATAAATTAAATTTGATAATGTGTATCAATGCGATTTTTCTGCCGTTTTTTGCAACTAACGTGGGTATATATGGATTAAGAACTCGCGTTAAATTTAAACATATCTCCAGATATTGGGTTTTAAAATGAAGGCTTTACAGGCATAGGTTTATGTAGTGGGTTTCTTTGATGCCAGGTACGTTGCATGTTGAGATATGATTGAATAGTAACGTTGGGTGTGCAACTCAATCCCACATCGGTAGAGAACTATAACCTCAAACTCATATATAAGCTTGGTGGCCTATTATTTCTATATAAAATTTCCCATGGATATTTGATTAATCTTAGCCATTCATGTAAGGCTTTTTTCGTTTTAAAAAATGCTCTTCTTCCAAGATAGCTAGCTTCATGTAAGGCTTTTAAGTTATCACAAGCTTTCGATGCTGTGGGTTTTCAATAGTATAACACGCATTGTCCACTCGACTTGGATTACCAATCCTCTTTCGTGGTCCACTGGTTGTGGCAGTTTTGGTGTTTTGTTTAGGTGCCAGGTTTAGGTTATGGTACGTGGGTGTTCTCTTCACTTTGGAGACTTACTGTTTCAAGTAAAAGAGAGCTGAAGAGAATTTAGATTTGCTCCATTGTGTTTATTAATCTTTGTTGTGTCACTTATGTGTTAATTTATATATTTTTCATTAAATATAAATGCACTGCATCTCAAAATCATGCATATTAACACAAGATCATAATTCATATATAAATAGTTTAATAGATAGAGACATCGGACGAGACATCGGACGTTCACATCTAAAGTACCACATCCAAGAGAAATATGAAAAGAGCTGATCGCAACTTTCGCAAGTGATTGAAAGGACAAGTTATCAAACAAGTTAAGAGACATTGGACTGATGATGATGAGAAGCAATAGCTTTAGGTGTTCTATGAGATTAACAAAAGATTATAAATCACACCTAAATAGTTTGATGGATAAAAGGACATTGGGTCTTCACGTCTTAAGTTACCACATCCACGAGAAAATTCAAAAGAGCTCATAGCAAGCTAGTGAAACGGCCGGCGAACCACCACGGCCACCGACCGAGCGAAGAGGATGAGAAACAATCTAAGGTGTCAAATGGGTTGACCCGAACCGACCCGAATCCGATAAGGCTTTATAGGGTCGGGTCCAACTTGGCTTATCGGGTTTATCGGATCAACCTGATAGACCAGATAGCCTAATAGGGTCAGGTTAGGGTCTTAGTCAGGAACGGAACTTCTTTGGGGCAGGTGGCCCCCCAAAAATCTGAGTGACAGTTATATTATTTTACCATACGTGTTTAGTTTAGTCTTTTGGTCTTTCCGTTACATTAGAATGATTTCGCCCCCTCCTCTTGAACGAAACGGTTCAAGTTCCGTCACTGGTCTTAGTTATCGGGTTAACACGATAACATATAATGACATATTAACAAATCTTTGATTTTTGAATAAAAGCCCATTAACAAATCGTGTTTATGAAGTGTTGTCTTGTGTTGTTATTTGTAAAGTTAAGGAGCTTGAACTTAAGTTTTTGGATCATTGGAAAGTGGTTAAGTTTTTGGTGTTTATGAACTGTTGTCGAGTATACAAGTATACAACTTACTTTCTCAAAAAAAAAAAAACTAAACTAAACTTTTCTCCAACCTAAGCAAGTCCAGTCGTGGTTATGTACTTAGGCTAAACGTAGTGGTGACCGCAGAGGACACCGTCACGTCAGCGCCAACTCAGCTTCTCTCTCCTAGACCACACAGTGACCAAACACCCGTAGTGGTGACCGCACAGGCGACCGAACA
>BQNB010131835.1:0-15869 GCA_026074375.1 Tanacetum coccineum | reverse complement strand
AACAAAAAGATTGCTTATAAATAAGCCCTCGAATAAGCTGTAACAGCTTATTAGCTTTAAAAGCCAAAATGAGTATAAGTAACAAGGCCCTTGAGTCTTTAACGAAAAAGACCCAAGGGCGCAGCGGTATGAGTGTGTAAAAAAGGGGGAATGTATCGAGGGGTACCGGGTTCGAGTCTTGCTCACCCGGACCCCTTGTCTTTCCCTCTTTTTTTTTTGAAAACTTTGTAAAGCAAAGTTGTTAAGCTCGTGGGGCTTAACAACTTTGTCAACTACAAGTTTTTGTGAAAAGCTGTAGATAAGCTTAAAAACAGCTTATAAAGTCGACAGTTTGCTTAAAAGGGCTTAAAAGCTAAAAAAATGCTAAGTCATTGGACACTTGTGGACAAAAAAGCTAACAAGCTAACACTTGGACAAAATAAGCTGAAAGAAGGGGGCCTAGACTATTCTAAATAAGCATTATGAGGCTAAAAGCTAAAACTAAATAAGCTAGAAGAGCTTAACTAGGACAGAAACTAAAACTAAGCTAAATGGCTAAAAGCTAATAGCTACTAACTTAGATAAGCAAGGAAAAAGGAAATAAGCAAAACAACTTAACTACACTACCCTAATAAGCAACTAGGAGTACAAATAAGCCATTGAGATAAGCTCAATAAGCCAGGAATGGAAATAAGCAGTCCCTACACTAACTAGGCTAAAACAGTGAAAAGGCTAAATTGAGCTTAAAAATAAGCTCTCTAAAAAGCTTTTTAAAGGCTGAAACTGAAGGGGCTTATATAAGAGCTTATAGGCTCTCAAAAAAAAGCCAAGAAGTTAGACTTTAGAACACTTAAAAGCTAAGAAAAAGAAGCTTAAAATCTCCCCTTTGCACCAGGGGAGATTAAAGCTTAACACAAGTGGCTTATTTGACAGCTTTTAAAAAGCTGTCAAATAAGCTCAAAATAAGAAAATAAGCTTAAACAGATAGAGTACCCTAGCAAATGGATTTGTGCACCAATTTTTGACTTTTAAAAATCATTTTAACTTGCTGAATTTGTAAAGTGAAAAAGGGCTTTTGGATTTTTTAAAACTGCTACTAAAAACACTTGGTGATTTTTGACTCAAAAGTCAAATGACACCAAGGTGTTGACAGCTTGTTTAAGATACACAAAACACACACTTTTTTGAAACCTTAACTCAAAATCCAAGTGCTTATCTAAATAAGCACTTGTGGCTTTTTTAAAAATCCCACAGTTAAAAAGATGGTTTAGAAAACTTTTGGAAAACAATTTTAAAGCTTTAAAACTTTTAAAAACAGCTTAAAACCAGCTCAACACTTAAGCTAAAACTAGCTAAATGACCATAACCCATTCACAAACCTTTTTGACCCGTTTTCCATGTTGACCCAAACACTCCTTAATTTTTGAAAAGTGGATTTAAAAACTATAAAAGCTAAGTTTTACTGAAATTTTAAAAACACTACTAATACTTAAGCAATATTAAACACTAAAAAGATAAAAAGTAAGACAAATAAGCACTTGAATTTGGACAATAAGCTGAGACAGTTAAAGCACTTTTAGACAGTTTTGAGCAAATGGCATAATAATGAAATGAAAAGCACTAATAAGCATACATACACACTAATAAGCATAATAACAGTAATAAGCTAAGATAATAAGCTAAAAAAAACTTATTGCTACAGTAAAAAGCAAAGTTTAAAAGAAATTTTACCTTTAATCCTTTGTTCAAAAGGATTCTTTGAAGCCTAATTAAGCTCTAAATCCTACCCATAGCTTATAATTAAGCTTAACTAAGCTAAAACCCAATAAGCCATCCAAATTAGCTTATTCTTCCATGCTTTTAATCCAACAGTACCTTCTACTTTCTTGAGTTTTCTTTAAAGTTTGGTGAAAATGTTTGTAAGACAGATTATATGATAGCTTAAATGTAAGCTTAAAAGATTTTAAGAACACTTGAAGCTTAAAACACAAATAAGAAAAGCTTGCTGAAATTTTTCATTAAACCAAGGTGAATTACAAGTACAATAAAAAAAACTTTTAAAAACTTCTTTAAAACTACACTTAAACTAAAAAACTACTTGTAAAACTCTTAAAAACTACTTGTTTTCCACAATGGCTTTTACAAAGCTTTTATAGGAAAAACGACTAGGTCTTTGTGTCTTCTTGTCTTCTTTCACTTGTGCTTTCTTGTAGACACAACAAGTGAGTTGTGTTTGTTGTGGGTGTGTAAAGTCAAGCAAATCCTGTCCCTCCAAAATTCTTGATGCCCAAGTCGAATGTTATAGACCATAGATCAATTTTTGTGTAGGTTTGGATTGCCAACATGGCAATCCATGTGGGGGTGTGGGGTTAGGGATTGTGAGGTTTTTGGAGCATTATGGAGGTCAAACGAGGGTGATAGAGACAGCTTGTGGGGTATGGTTGGTTTAGGCGGGAAAGGCTTGGGAAGATATACCGTGATTTAAACTGTATGGTTAAAGGTTTGGGGTTTTGTTAACTCTAGTCCCTCATGGACATAAGTCACTTTGCATTCTTGGTCCTTGTGGTTAAAACCTTTTGGGGACTTGGCAATTTCAGTCCCCAAAGGTTATAACACCTTTTGCACCGTAAGTCCTTGGTGTATATAAGTTAGGGTCTTTGGCAGGAATGCCCCTTGGAGTATATCTTTGCCATATTGGCAGTTTGCACCCTTCTTTTCTTTTTCTTCTTTTTTCTCTTATAAATATAAGTTTAGGGATTTACAATTTTAGTCCCTAAACTTATATTTCTTGACTTTTGGCTTCGGGGTTGACTTGGGTTGACTTTCTGTTGACTTTTTCTGGCTTGGGCTTGGATTTTGACTTTGTCTTTTTCTGCTTTTCCATTCCGAGTCCGGTTTTGTCGTTTTGGCTTCGTTTTTCGTCTTTTTCTTAAATATCCGTTCCTGCACAATACAATTAGCAAAACAAGCGTATATTTGGCATTTTAAGTCCGTTTTTGGTTATTTTAGCTCGTTTTTAAAGGTAAAAGGTATGTGTAATTAAACACATACCAAAATCCCCCATACTAAGGTATTGCCGTGTCCTCACGCAATGTTATGAAGTAAACATTTGATCGCCTGTGTAAATACTTATATGTATTGATCGCCTGTGTAACAGTCTATGTATAGATCGCCTATGCAATTTTTTACACAAAAGTTTTTCACCTTTTTAGCATCTAATAACTATTTAAACATGACCATATATCATTTTACCATCTTTATAACATGAATGAACCACTAAAATCTTGAATTATGAAAAGTCCGTGCCACATGAACTCGAAAACTTATAAATTTCAAGATTTATCATATAATCATGTAACCAAACACTCAAATGCACTTCAACTATCAATATACACGTGCTAAACCCAAACCCATGTACATTTTAAAGTTCTTAACCATTTTTTACTATTTTCGAATTCAAGAATCGATCAAAACATAAGATTAGGTTATTCCCATTTAAAACTGTTTTGGGCACAACATCTAGATCCCTAATAGACCAAAATCCCCCAACCAATTTAACTTTTCATACACTTTTAAGTGGTGATAGAAATTAGGTCGATTTTAGGGTTTTTCAAGCGAAAATCCAATGTTTGGACAGTTAATATGGGTATTGCGTCATTAAAACGTGTGTACCTTAAGATTTAACCGAGAATAGAGTGATTTCTTGAAGTCTTGAAAATCAATATTTGAAGGTTCAATGGTTTATGTGTTGTTCGAGTGAGAGAGAGACGGGGCAAAGGAAGAAAGGGGGTAAATATGTTTAAAACCTTTTAGTTTTGGCATGAATGCCCCCTGAGGTTCAATGAAACTTCTAATGATCTTAAAAACTTTACCTAAGGCAAACTAAAGTTTTTCAAATGGCAAAACTAGCCCCTAAGGTTTAGTCAACAAGGAAAAAATCTCACTATTTGCATTAAACCCCCTATAAGATTAAACATATATCAAATAAAGCCCGATTGAGTTGAAATTTATCAACTCCCCTTTAATTATTCACCCGATATGATTAAAACCTTTCCGATTTTCACATGATTAATTATGAAGAAGATGATTTTGACAGTTTCTCCCCCTCAAATAATGACCCGTTTTCTATTGAAAGAGCTGTAGTCGTTATTTGATGGTTCAAAATTGTCTTAGAAAGAAATGATCTGATGAATCTGAAAGATGATTATTGTATATTTTGAAAATCAACACCCAAGAAAATAAGATTTCTCTTATTTGGACACATAAGCGCACTGACACGTACACTTATGGAATATAAGAAGCACGGGTTGTGATGCAAAGTAATCACAAGCCTTTGCATGGTCATTAAGTAGACCATGCCCGAGAATAAATTCCCGTTGAGAGGTCAAGTTGTCTTTTTGACGACATACTTGCCTTGAAGATGATGACCGGGTTACTATCGGAAATAATAGCAAGCCATTTTGGCATGTTTTGAAAGCTTTTTGAAACTTCTGCTCGAACTTCATTTACAGTCGTGTTTCCTTATTAAATGACATTTCTAAGGCCGTAAATGTTATCGATTTTCAGAAGACATGCCAGAGATACATATTTTTATATTTTTCTGATTTTTTAATTTTTTTCTTTTGTTTTTGTAAAATTTTATAAAAGGAAAATCTTTTTGGATTTTTATGTTTTCATATGTACATATATACAGGATATGAGTTACCACCATCACTCGTCCGTTTCCTCTGCTAGATGTTTCAACATTTCTGGAGACATGCTTCTCATACCAAGCTTATCGATCAAGAAGTTAAATCTCTCTCGAGGCAACAGTTTAGTAAAGATGTCAGTCAGTTGGTATTCAGTCCGGACAAAGTATAGCTCCACGATTCCATTCTCTACTTGATCCTTTACAAAATGGTAGCGAATATCAATGTGCTTAGCTCTTGAATGTTGAACATTATTGCAGCATAAAGCAATCGCACTTTTGTTGTCGCAGTACAGAGGAATCTTATTGAATTTGTTAGGATTTATGTATTAGTAAGTTAGTACCGACAGTACAAATAGTTAGTACTGTTAGTTATAGTTTGTACCGATAGTACAAAATGTAAGTACTGATCGATTAGTTAGTACCGTTAGTTAGAAAATAGTTAGTACCGTTTAAGAGATGTGTATGAAATATCTTAGGAAAAGATAACCACCCGCATGATCGTCATCTACATAACAGTGAGGTGAACATATCGTATCCATCCGAGTACCAAGACGCCCTGAGAATGTTATGTAAGTAACAAAAGATCAGTTTTCAACCGCTTGTAAGTCTTTTTCGGTAGGCTTAGTGGAGCCTGAACTTCGGAGCACATAAGCAACAGCATGGTTAAGGTCAGGTCTACTAGATGTAAGATACATTAAGGATCCAATCATGTCATGGTAAAGTGTAGCATCAACTAGTTTCCCCTGTAGATCTTCATCCAGTTTATTGTTTACAATCATGGGTGTGTCGATAGAAAGCATAGAATGCAAACAAATTGTATTAACAATTTCAGAAGCCTATTTTAGATTGGTTTTATAAAGATGCCTCTGGGAACTTTGAATATTTTTGTAATCCAAAAAGAATGACATTTTTTGCCCATCATCGCCATCTTGAACTTATTGGTCACAGATTAGCAAACTCATCGACACTATGACAGTTATAAAGAACAAATATTAAATCCTCAACATAAATATGACCCAGTTAATATAGTCTCATTTACCACATGCCATGGATGAGTGTTTGGAATCAACTCACCTTGGAGAATTGGTTGAGAGATGAGTGAAAGCTTGACAACAATATCATAACCATCACATGTGGCTTGTTTTTAGACCGTAAAAGAGACCTTTTGCTGGTACAACCATGCGATGGTTGCCTGATCAACAAATCCTTCTGGTTGAGAAACGTAGACCTCTTCTTTGAGCTCACCATTCAAGAAAGTCGTTTTGACGTCAATTTGGTAGATTATCATATTCTTGTGAGCGGCATTTGCTATGAAGATACGAATGGCCTCTATTCTAGCAACCGGTGCAAATGATTCCTCAAAATCGATTCCTTCTTCTTGTCTGAATCCTTGAGAAACGAGTCTAGCCTTATTCTTTAGTACCCCGCCAAATTCATCTGTCTTGACCTTATAAATCCATTTCAGCTTGATCAAGAATACTTTATCTGGACACGGCACCAATTCCCAAACTTCAAGTCTTTCAAATTCATGAATTTCTTCTTGCATTGCATCGATCCATGATGGTTCGGTCATTGCTTGTTTGAAGTTCTTTGGTTCTACTGAAGTTAGGAAGGCATCAAAATAACACCACATGGCATCAGTTTCAAGTTGCTTCCTTGTAGATACAGAGCGAGAAGGATCACCGATCATGTTTGCTATAGGATGATCCTTAGTCCATCTACCAAGGTGTTCCAATGGAGTGTGGAGTTGTCTCACATTAGATGATGATCCTTGAGAAGTTGAGTCTTTATGAGGAGATTCATTAAGTGGATCATCATGAAATGTTGGTGTTTTTGGTGATTCTTCAAAACCTTGAGAAATGATTGGAGAATGATCATGTTCTTATGATGAGGGAATACTTGTTGATGGAGCATCCTGGTCAATGGAAGTTGACACAGGAGAATCAGCTAATACTTTAGCTCTTGGAGCAGCAGCTTTTGGAACTGGAGAAACGGCAATTGTTGAAGGGTTAAAGTATTCATCGAACATAATCATCTCTTATTGGTGGCAAGCAAGGTTGTCAAGAAACATGATTTGAACCGAGTCCTGTACTGGATGTAACAGGAGTCATTCCTTGAAGCTCGGGTCCTGAAATGAATTGTTCAGAAGCCATTGCTGTTAGCTCATCGAACATTACATGAATTGTTTTAGTAATTATCCGGGTCCTTCTGTTGTAGATTCTAAACGCTTTCTTTGCAGGCGCGTAACCAACAAAAATCCCAATGTCTGCTTTTGCATAAAATTTACCCAGATCCTCATGGTCATTGGTAGGATAACAAAGTGAACCAAAGACATGAAAGAATGATAAGTCCAGTTTCTTGTCTTGCATAAGCTCGTATGGAGTTTTGTTGTATCGGTGGCGTATCAAAGAACGGTTTTGGGTGTAACAAGCAGTATTGATAGCTTTGGCCCAGAGAAATAATAGAGCTTTAGAAAATATCATCATTGTTTGAGCAGCTTCTACAAGATTCTAATTTCGCCTTTCGACAACACTGTTTTGCTGAGGAGTGCGAGCTACAGAAGTTTGATGCGTGATGCCAACATTTTCATACCATTCACGAAGTTTCTGATTGACAAATTCCGTTCAATTATTTGTTCGAACGTTCCGGACTGTGGCTTTCAAACGAACTTGAATGTTTTTAATACATTTGATGATGGCCGCAGGAGCTTCATCTTTTATCTTTAAAAATCTGACCCAGGTAAATCTTGAGTAATCGTCGACTATCACTAAGATATACCTTTTCCCGTTAATACTAGCCACACGCATCGGGCCACACAAATCCATATGCAAAAGATATAGTTTCTCTTGGTTAGTGTCTTCAGCTTTGGGTTGATGAGAGGATTTTTTGCTTTTCCCTAATGCACATGCTGAACACAAATGATCTTTCTGAAATTTAAGTCTAGGAATTCCTCGTGCAAGACCGTCTTTAGCTAGCTTGTTCAAAGTACCGAAGTTGAGATGAGATAATCGACGGTGCCATAACCAGCTCTTAGTCTTTGACGCTTTGGATAGAAGACAGATCGGAGATGATTTAAGCATGTCATCAAGAGAAATTGTGTACAAATTTGTGTCTCGGGACCCTGAAAGTAGATCAACACCTTCTAAATTGCGAATAAAGCAAGTGTTTTTCCGAAATGCAACTTCAAGATCCGCATCACAAAATTGGCCAACACATCCTCTAGCACACAAAAATGTGCATTCGATTTAAAGAACACTAGCAGTAACTAATGATGTTAGTACCGCATATGGTTGTGATCAAACTCATCTGGTCATAACTCATAATATGAACATACTTCATCATACTCCTTACTTGCAAATCAATCCAGTTGTCCACAATTAGATCATGAGGATTTGGAACAGCTTAATGAGTTTGATTTAGAAGAAATGGACTTGAAATGGCGGGTAGCTATGATTTCCATGTGAATGAAAAAGTTCTATAAAAAGACAGGTAGAAAGCCCAATTTAGATTGCCAGGAACCGGGTTGGGTTTTGACAAAACCAAAGTCGAGTGCTACAGTGTTCACAGAAGACAAAGGGCTTTTTTGCTAGAGAAGCAGATCCAAGAGGGATCGAATATAGGAGGAGAAGAGAATGCTATGGCACACAGTAATAAGGAAAAAGACAATGGAGAAGATCATGTAACATGAGGAACCTCTAAACTTTGGTGACTATTGATGGAGAAGGTGTTGATTGGACCAGTCACTCAGAAGATGAACAGTAGAACTATGCTTTCATGGCTTACAACAGTTCAGGTTCAGATGCAGAGGTAACTTCTTGTTTCCAAAGAATGAAAGAGTCTTTTATAAACTTAAAAAATTATATGATGAACGAGAGGAACAACTTGGAGATGCCCCGTAAATAAATACAGGCATATTACTCACTTTAAAGAAAGTTGAAGCACAATTAGGTTGCTCAACAACAAGTCAACTTTGGTATGATGAAAAGATAAGTTTACGAACATTAACGCATAGATGATAAAACTATGATCCTTACATACCATAGTACAGAACTATTGGCAAAAAGCGGAAAAAAGAAAAAGAAGATTTAAAAGCTAAAGTAGAAAAATGGCACAACTCTTCTAAAAATCTTAATATTTTGCTAAATAGTCAGATGAGTGCTAGGGATAAGGCTAGGCTTGGGTATGGTGATCAAATGAATAAAAGTGTTTTAAGTTATGAAAATGAAGTTTTCCAAAGTGTGTTTGTCAGTAGGACAAGTGAAACAAAAAATATCTAGTGAATTATAGATATGCAGAGGGGTTCAGCAGTTCCCCCTCCAATACAGTGATCAACACCCATCTAGACCTGATAAAGAATAATACTCACAATTTACTAATGTCCAAAGCAATCTTAACCTAGTGAATCTGATGCTTAGGAGTCATTGACTTTAAAATTCTTGTGTATCCAATTGTAATGAAGAAATAACACATGAATCTGTGCCTGAACCAGTTTATCAATGAAACCCATATGTAGTAAGTCAACTTAAAGTATGGTCTGATCCTCCTATCATATTAAGGAGTATGAATCAGATAGTGAAGATAAAATGTGTCGCATCTACCCATAAATGCACAGGAAATCACTCTAGCTTTTGCTGATACAATATAAAACTCCCTAGAAACAGTTTTATATCACAAAACACAGTAGTCCCAGACTCCTAAACCTGGATAAAAAGAATTGTTAGTATTATTAATGTCTAAAAAACTAGTTTAGGATAAGTGGTATACCAAAAAGGCATGTTTTGTATGTTGAAGAAGTTTTAGCCAACGATAATTAGAGATTGATGATTTTCATGTAGAAAAGGATGGCAAAACAAGCGGAATAATCAATAGGATGTGTAAGGGTGCTAATCAAAGTGGGGACGAGATTAGGCCTATAAAGAACAATGTACAAAGTATGAATCATCAAACCAATATTGTTACCAAAGCATAACCAACTAAACTGGAGCAAAATCTAAGATAATACTGTGCAAGAACTCTACGGTAACTAATACAGTTTAATACTGCTTAGGACATAAATTTTATGCAGACAGGCAGTACCAATTAATGCTGCTAGGAAAGTTAATACCATTAAGCCTATTGTGACTAATGCTAGACCAAAAGCTGGCTTTCAAAACTCTGTTTCACCTTTTAGAAAGTCATTTAATAGAACAACAAACTTAGAACAAATATTTCAAAACCAAAGGACAATACTGAGCTGATGACCAATGCAGTTAGTTATTGTTAAGGTAAAAAGTGGAAATTGATGTTTACGTCCTCAGCAGGTTGTAATTGAGACACCAAAAGACATTACTAGAACCAAGTCTCCAAATACAATGGTTATCAAGTCTTATTAAAAAGTTTCACTTACAAAGTTCACTAGGCAGACTCAAGCCCAAAAAGGCTTGGGTCCCTAATAGAAACAAAATCTCAATATATTTAAATGTGCAGGATTTATCCCCCATTAAGAGCTTTAAAACAAAGGGATTGTTTGCTAGTGATGTTCCAGGCAAATACTATAAAACATGCATACCTTTTGCTGAATATCACGACTTAAAAATGGTGGCCCTGTGCTATTATTGAGGAAAGTTAAAGTTACATAACTGGTAAAGGTAAAATAAAAACAAGGAAATTTAGATTTTTGAGGATGTGTGCTTTAGTGAAAGTAACTACAGCAATTTCAACTCTTTTCCTTGTCACATATCAATGACAAGAAGAAAAAATTCTTCTTCAACTGACTCCTGAATTTCTTGTTTAGTCTCCTGAATTAAGTTGCCCTGATGAGAATATAAGTCTTTTACATAAAATACCCCAGACAAAAACAATATTATAGTTCAATCTATAGAAACATATGTTCCTTCGAATGACGGATAGCCAGCTTAATTGCAAAGGCCAAAATTGATGAATCTAACAAATGGCATAGGAGGTTTGGGTCCATGTTAACTTTAAAAACTTAAAAAAAACTTTGTGAAAGGAAACCTTTGTAAGAGTTTTACCTTCAAAATATTTTCAAGAATGACCACACTTGAGTTGCTTGTTTAGAAAGAAAGCAACACAAAGGCCTCCAGTAAAGCCAAGACAGGAGCTCTAATAGTCACCCTTACAGCTTCTGCATATGGATTTGAATTGGACCTAACTCTGTTAAGGAGTTTAAACATAAGACTTATTTGCTAGGTTTACACTGATGAATTTTAGCAGGTTTTGTTGGGGTGTTCCTTCTTAAGAACAAGGATGATAACTTAGTGGAATCCTTAAGGACTTTATAAGACAAATTGAGAACCAATTAAATCAAAGAAGGTAAATCTATTAGATGTGTAATGGTACAAGAATTTAAGAAAAGGGATTTTATTGAATTATGTGGGTAAAAGGGATCAAGAGGGAATACAGTAATGCCAGAACTCTACAACAAAATGAGTTGCTGAAAGAAAGAAACGGGAACCCCTTATTGAGGCTGGCTAGAAACAATGCAGCATATTACATTTTACCAACACTTATTGGGCTGAAGCAGTTAGTACATTCTTGATTAATGGTCCTTAAGAGGGTATTCATGACCAAGCCTCAAAATAAACAACTTATGAACTTATATTGTATAAATAAACCAATCATAAGTTAAATAAGACTTTTAGGGTGCCATGTACCATCTTAAATACCATGACCACCAGAAAGTTTGATGGAAATCAGATGAATGGTTTTTAGTTGTAATTCCACTACAAAGCAAGGCCATTTAGGGTATACAATTTAGAACTAAGAGAGTTTGAAGAAAACCTGCACATAACCTATTTAGAAAATAAACCAATGATTGCAAGGGAAAGTAGCGTAACTTGGCTGTTTGAATTCTTGATTATTTAACTGATTTAATGAATTCTTCACCCTGTAATCAGAGAATCAAGCTAACAACATCAGGTCCCACAAGAAGTAATCCATAATGCAGTACGGAAGAATATCTTGATGCAAGATGATTCGAAATAGAAGATGAATCTGCTCAGGACCACTTGTACGCCAAAAGGTCTTTGTATAACTTCAACAGTCAACAGCTCAAAAATAAATACATGTCGGTGAAGAAACCTACCACCACCAGTCCTGATTTAAAGCCATAGATAAGAAGATCAAGTCTTTTTGGAGAGCTTAAAGACTACAAACAAGAACAAATGCTAATGAAGCTACTAAGCTAGCATACAAACATAAGTTAATACTCTAGCACACCATTTAGTACTGCCAGTCCTTATTATGGTACCTATCCTTCACTGATCAACAATACTGAGCCAAGATGATTCCATAATACCCTGCAATTGAGGAAATTTGAGTACAATCCTAACCGTGTTGGTATTTATTACCCAATTGCGACATGATAATGATGGAGTGGTGTTGTGGCTGATTCACAAATTTAGAAACTATTTTGAATGTTAGTCTATTCCCCACATCAAGGATAAACTCTATTCTCCTTCAACTCTAATTCTTTGGAGATATCCAAATCAGCAGTTCAAACAAGAACAAATTGACCAAGAAGTTTTCTAGAGCCCGATGCTTTTTGTAAGTAGCTAAATTGCAAAAGCACAGAAAATAATCATAAGGACACATCCAGGCGCGATTGAGTTTATTTTCTTGTTTCTTGTCTATAAAAGCTTTAAACCCAACGAAGATCATCTGAAGCACTTGATTATGAAAGTTAAGTTGATGCTAATCAGAAGAACTGTTTGCAATTCAAGATTTCAGAAAGTAGTGGATTCATGTAACATTTGGCCTTATGGAAGAAGGAAATGAACAAAATGGTTTACAAAATAAGAAGGATGAAAAAAAGAGAGTGTTGTGTTAGAAATAAGGAAAGTTAGATTGCTCAGGGACATAGGCAAGATGATGGATAGATAATACTGATAGGAGGATTTTTTGCTCCTGTTAGGCCCAGGATTAAAGCCATTAGGATCTTTTTAGCCTAGGATGCTTCTTACATGGGATTCATAGTCTATCAAATGGATGTGAAAAGTGCCTTCCTGTATGGCGCAAATTATTAATTGAGGAGGTCTATGGTGCTCAAGCCATCCAGGTATATAGATCCTTAAGTATCCTAAGAAGGTCTTACAAAGTATTGACAGCTCACTAAGGTTTTACACCAAGCTCCCAGAGCCTGGTAATGTTACTTTAGCTACTTTCTTGTTAAAACTATGGATACAGAAGAGTAACTATTGCGACAAGACTATCATTTCATAAGGGAAGGACTAACATGATATCATATTAGTAACATAGCTTTATGTGGAAGAGATTAATTTTGGTTCTACAAAGAGATCTTTGGTAGTGATGAATTTTGAGAACTTGATGAAGAGTAGATTTTAGATGAGTTCTATGGGAGAGCTCACCTTCTTTCTTGGATTACAAGTCATCTCAGAAAGAAGATGGAAATCTTATAATTCAGGATACTATAATGTTGCATAAAATCCTATACGAAGTTTGATTTTATCAGTGATATACTGCTAGTCATTCGACCAATTGAGACCAGAAGAGCCTTTAGTCAAGGATGAGGAAGCTAGTGATGTGGATGTACACCTTTATAGATCCTGAATAGCTCCTTAATCGTACTGACTGCTTCTAAGCTGGATATTATTGGTTGCAGTTTGCGCTTGTTCTAGGTTTCCAGTCAATTCTCGATAAGATCTCTTCCATCTAAGTGATTGGTTAAGAGAATCTTTAGGTATCTAAAGGGCAAACCCAAACTGGGCCTTTGGTATCCTAGAGTGTCCTTATTTGACCTGGAAGCCTACTCAGATAGTGACTATGCGGAGTCAAATCTTACAAAAGGAGAAATCCTCAACAGGAGGGTTGTACAATTTCTATTGGTAGGAGACTATCGACTCATGGCAATGCCAAAAAGCTAGACAATTGTGGCAACTTTCTAACTACAGAGGCAGAATAATGTTGGTGCACAAATTGTTGTGGGCAAGTTTGCGTGGATTCAAAATAAAATGTTTATACTATTGTTCAATTTCATGAAGAAAAAGATCTACATTGATAAAGAAAGTACTATATGCATTGTAAAGAATCCAGTGTTTCACTCCAAAACAAAGCATATTGCAATTAGGCACCACTTATAGAGGGATCGCATATGAGAAAGAAACTTCTATCCATGTAGCTAAAAATACACCACTATGCTGACCAATGTAGCGATCTTCCAACCAATAGGAGCATTGATTATCCAGGTTTTCAGTTCCTTGGTTGTTAGTCTATTGGAATGATCAATCATAAGCTGCATAGTATAAGGGAGGGTAAAAGGATTTGTTATAGTTAGTAAGTATGAAGTGTTCAGTGTGCAAAGAATCTTGACCAAAAGTGATGATATTTCAACGCTTTTATTTAGGTGATTTAGAGAGTCATTGGAAGAGATATATAAAGGTACAGAAGAACTGTTGTGCCCAGATGCCTTATTGTTCTCTCTCTTTTTTTTGTTACGCAAAAGTTAGGTACCAATCGCGACAGTGCAAAGAATTAATATACCGTTGGGCTAAGATAGTACCTGCTATAAAGACGTTGGAGAAAATACCACCACCAGGGTCTAAAGTGTAACAATGACGAACGGTATTTCTACTTATTGATTTTTGGTTTGTTTCATTCTATATAAACCCATATAGCAATTGCACATTTTACCCACGAAACTCACTTAATCGCTTTCTTATACAAATCCTAAATCAGTTACTCATTGTCCTCCTCAAATCATAAGTACGTGGCTGTTCTTGGATCAGCCCTAAACACAGCAGGTCGCTTACTTGAAAAGACTGATGGGGAATACAGTTTCATGAGATATCCAGCTTTCTTACTCGAAGCGTCCATTCACTATGCTCTCAACTGTAAGTCCTCGTAGTCTCTAGACTAGTACAAATGTTGAACTAGTTTTGAGTGATGTCTACTAAATCCAAACTAATCAACCAATGTTTAGGTATTTTACTGCCAAAGTAGCTGGCAAGCCTGTGTCTATCTCAGAGCATCAAAAAAAAGTGATCTTCTTTTAATGATGCTGATAGGGATATATTCTTAGCAAATCACTATATTTGAGATGCATTCAGCTAATGTGTATGAGGGGTACCTAACAGCTTATACATTTAACATAGCCCGGTTTTCACCCCAGTGAGAAGAATTCTTTTCATACCATGAATCACTGCATAAGTTCTAAAAGCACTTTTTGGGATCAAATCCCCACTAATATTGCCACCGCAGTAATTTGCCTTAACACACTATCTAATATACTTTTTCTTAATTAATTTTTTGATGGTAGGGATGCGACACTTAGATGCAAAGTCTCAAAGTATTGTTATGTATCCTAAGATTTATTCTTAATCTTTATGAGGATAAATACTAAAGAATTTGCATGTGCCCTAGAAATCATTTTTCCCTAATAATGAGCTTTAACAGTAAAGATTACCCTCCGTTTATGTCAGAAAAGGGAAAACATATTTATGGGGAAAGTCACAAACCATCTGTTTTCCTACAATTGTGGATCTACCACTAAGGATGAGGGTGACACTTTAGAAAGACAATCTAAACCTCAACCCATACCTTCTCCTCCTCACCTAAGTGAAGACCAACATGAGACGCAGACTGACCCTTCTCCCAGACCTTCACCTACTACTCATATTCCTGATTCCATTCTAGAGGGTTCTGGTGGGAATCATGGAGGTCAGTCATCCAGTGATAGATCCCTTTCAGGGAATAAGGGTGGCATGACACTCCAAAGTATGTATGATATTTGTATCTCTTTGTGTGCATAGGTTATAGATCAAGCCAAAGAAATTAAACACTTGAAGGCACAAATCAAGAAGCTTAAGAAGAAAGTCAAACCTGTTATCACACACCACAAAGCTTGGATGAATAGTGTATCCATGAAGCAAAGATTGGCAAGAAAGAAATCCTTGAAGAAACAGTAGATGCAAAAGGAGTCTATATCCAAACAAGGGAGGAAACCTACCAAAGCTGAACCTACAGTCCATAAAGATCTAGCTTTTGATGAGCTTGATGATGATACAATGGACTATATAGAGACTGAGGATGCTTAAGATGTGGGGAGGACAAGCTATGTAGTGCATGAAGAGAAGAAAAGTGCATAAAAGGGAGTTAGTACTGAAGATCCACTTAGTACTGCTCAACCAAATGTTAGTACTAACAAGCCTGAAGATAGTACCGACAAACCAGATGAAGGTACTGA